>PVKP010030147.1:0-28244 GCA_004027715.1 Plecturocebus donacophilus
TCCTCTCTTCCTCTCTTTCTGTTTTTTTTTGGTTGTTTGTTTTTGTTTTTGTTTTTTTTGACACAGTCTCACTCTGTCGCCCAGGCTGGAGTGCAGTGGTGCAATCTCAGCTTCCCGCAACCTCCACCTCCAGGTTTGAGTAATTCTTCCACCTCAGCCTCCCAAGTAGCTGGGATTACAGGCATGCCCCACCACACCCAGCTAATTTAGTAGAGACAAGGTTTCACCATGTTGGCTAGGCTGGTCTTGAACTCCTGACCTGAGGTGATCTGCCCGCCTCAGCCTCCCAAAGTGCTAGGATTACAGCCCTGTGCCACCAAGCCCGGCCCCAGTGTTATTTCTTTATATTCTTCAAACGTGGTAAAATGTCATCTTAAAATCTTTTTTAAAAAAATAAAAACAACTATTTTGGTTTGGCAACTCACTGCAAACTATTTTATTTCCACAATCATGATTACACATATATACAGACAGAGTAGAAATCTACATTAGTATAGCTATGTATCTAAATTCTAAATAATTGTATCCTTCTGTTTAGGGGACATACAAACAATCCTGTTGACCTAAATCATAAGAATTTTATCTTCGATATATAAACTGCTATTGGGTAAATAGTTTCCCATGAAAGATAAGGCATACCTTGTTGTCTTCAAGAAATTCTTCATTTAAGGCCAGGAGTGAATAATTTGCAAGAATCAAAATGCACAGTTCTTTGATACCTGGTAGGTTTTTTAAAGGAGTCCTTTTAGACTCAAACACTCACATGAAAATTTATATTGATGTTTACAGTCGGGAGTTACAGATGTCTAAATAAGACTGGACATAGTGGCTCACACCTGTAATCCCAGCACTTTGGGAGGCCGAGGTGGGTGAATACCTGAGGTCAGGAGTTCAAGATCAGCCTGGCCAACATGGTGAAACCCCGGCTGTACTAAAAATGCAAAATTTAGCCAAGCATGGTGGCATATGCCTGTAGTCCCAGCTACTCGGGAGGCTGAGGCAGGAGAATCACTTGAACCTGGGAGGCAGAGGTTGCAGTGAGCTGAGATCATGCCATTGCACTCCAGCCTGGGTGACAGAGCGAGACCCCATCTCAAAAATAAAAATAAAAATAAATAAAAAGATGTCTAAATAGTTGTTGGGGCTCACAAAATGATATCCCAAAATGAAGGCCTCAGAAGCCAAAGTTTTCCATCTGCACTCTTGCTCTCCTGTCTCTGGCTCCTTTTTCTCCCCTAAGGCAAGTCACAGACACTGGAATCCTTCTTCCCTAAGGCTGGTGATAGAAACCAGGCTCCCTTTTCCCCCAAGCCAGCCATAAAATCTAAAAGTGTTATTCTACCTTTTCCTCTGCCTTTTGGTGTTAAAACTGACCCAGAATTTATCTAATGTATCCTGTTAGGCCATAAGACCCCCATTCCAGAAAGGGTTGTTCCCTACACCAACCAGGAAGGAGTGCTGATCAGAGAGGTCAAGAAGAATCTGGACAGACACGCCTTGGGGGGGTTTCCCCACTCAGTGTATTGGTTGTCAGTCAGACCCTTTTGTCCAGTCCTATTTCTATAAGACTGTCTATACTTTATTGAACCTAAACTTAAAAATAGAGTTTCCCGGCCGGGCCCAGTGGCTCATGCCTGTAATCCCAGCACTTTGGGAGGCCTAGGCGGGTGGATCCTGAGGTCAGAAGATCAAGACCATCCTGGTTAACACGGTGAAACCCCGTCTCTACTAAAAATACAAAAAATAGTCAGGCATGGTGGCACATGCCTATAGTTCCCAGCTACTTGGGAGGCTGAGGCAGGAGAATCACTTGATCCCAGGAGGCAGAGGTTGCAGTGTGCTGAGATTGTGCCACTATACTCCAGCCTGGGAGACAGAATGAGACTCTGTCTCAAAAAAAAAGGAGTTTCCCCTGTATCTTTGGGTCTTCATTCTGAAGGCTCCCATGTCACATTAAACCATGATCAAATAACTATAGATGCCTTTTCTCCTACTAATCTGCCTCTTGGCCGTGATTTTCAGTGAACCTTCAGAGGGTAAAGAGGACATTTTCCTTTGGCCCCTGCATAGTGTTAGGAACACTGGGTAACCTCATTAAAAAAAAAAAAAAAACAAAGTTGGATCTTTGCCTCCTTCTTTAGCTCAAAATAAATTTTAAGTGAACCAAAGGTTAAAATGTAAAAGCGGGACCATAAAAGCACTAAAATAAAACATGGGTGGATGTTTTTGTAATCATGAGAGGGGAGAGGCTTGACAGGAACACTAGACACCTCTCATAAACGGAAAGGACTGATTATCTGAACCAGAGAAAATACAGAACACGGGACCAGGTGCGGTGGCTCACGTCTGTAATCCTAGCACTTTGGGAGGCTGAGGCTGGTCACCATGTTGGCCAGGCTGGTCTCAAACTCCTGACCTCAAGTGATCTGCCCACCTCCGCCTCCCAAAGTTCGAGGATTACAGGTATGAGCCCTGCACCCAGCGATAGTTTTTTTTTTAAAACCTACACATGACAAAATAAATAAAGCAGTAATGGATTATAACCCAAGGTATAAAATAAGTGTTCATGCCTGTAATCCCAGCACTTTGGGAGGCCGAAGCGAGTGGATCACCTGAGGTCAGTAGTCCGAGACCAGTCTGATCAACATGGAGAAACCCAGTCTCTACTAAAAATACAAAAATTAGCCAGGCGTGGTGGCACGTGCCTGTAATCCCAGCTACTTGGGAGGCTGAGGCAGGAGAATGGCTTGAAACCAGGAGACAGAGGTTGTGGTGAGCCGAGATCACACAATTGCACTCCAGCCTGGGCAACAAGAGCGAAACTCCATAAAAAAAAAAAAGTGTCCATGACTCCATACTGATAAAAATAAATTATTGAATAAATTTTAAAATGAGGGGCCGGGAGTGGTGGCTCACACCTGTAATCCCAGCCTCAGCTTCCCAAAGCATTGAGAATACAGGTATTAACCACTGTGCTCAGTCAAAAACATTTTTTATTATTTTTTTTAAGACAGAGTCTCACTCTGTCACCCAGGCTGGAGTACAGTGGGGCAGTCTCAGCTCACTGCAACCTCCGAGTCCAGATTCAAGTGATTCTCCTGTCTCAGCCTCCCGAGTAGCTGGGATCACAGGCGCCCACCATCCCACCCAGCTAATATTTGTATTTTTAGTAGAGATGGGGTTTTGTCATGTTGACAAGGCTGGTCTCCCAACTCCTGACCTCAAGTGATCTGCCCGCTTCGGCCTCCCAAAGTGTTGGGATTACAGGTGTACGCCACAGTGCCCGGCCAAAAAAAAATTTTTTTTTTAATTTTAAAGATACGACTTTATAAAAATTCTAAAGCAGCTATAGATGAAAAAAAGCGTGCGTGCACACACACACACACACACACACACGATAAAAGACAGAACGTCAACTACGAAAATATTTTCCATACATATGACAGACATAGGTCTAATTAATTTCTTAACTGACAGAGAGTATGCATATATTATTAAGAAAAAAAAACCCAGTTTTTAATCAGGCAGGACATAGATAAAGGAATAAACATGGTTAATGAAAAGCTCAATCTCACTCATTATGGCTTAGCCTCACCCACAGAAAAATGCAAATCAAAATAAGAAATTATCTATCTATCTATCTATCTATCTATCTATCTATCTATCTATCTATCTATCTATCTATCTATCTATCTATCTATCTATCTATCTATCTTGTTTTTAACCATTTGGGCATTTTGGATTTTTTCCAGGCTGAGAGAGATCTGGAAAGCATACCTGCCATCCCCATTGGTGGAAAGTGCAGCCTTATTGGGTGAAAATTTGGAAAGCACCTTTCAAAATGTAAAACGTACCTCTCTCTGACACAGCAATCCCATTGCTAAAATTTCCTGCAACAGGTATTCAAGGTTATATATTGTAGCATTGTGCATAAAAGCATAAAAACCTGAAATTACTGAAATAATCATTAAGAGTTAAATGTATCCTGCTACATTGAAATAAAGAAATAGCATGCAGCGGATAAAAATAAGTAGATCCATATGTACTTACATGGAAAGATCTCCAAAATGTTTGGATTGTGGTTTTTTTTGTTGTTGTTTTGAGACAGGGTCTCACTGTCACCCAGACTGGAGTGGAGTGGTGCAGTCATGGCTCCCTGCAGCCTCGACCTCTTCAGGCTCAAGTGATCCTCCTATTTCAGCCTCCCAAGTAGCTGAGACTACAGGCATGCACCACTATGCCCAGCTAATTTTTGTATTTTTTTTTTTTTTTTGGTAGAGATGGGGTCTCCCTATGTTGCCCAGGCTGGTTGTGAAATTCTGGGTTCAAGTGATCTGCCCACCTCGGCTTCCCAAAGTGCTGGGATTATAGGTGTGCAAATATTTTATTAGGTGAAAAAAGTAAGGTTAAGTATAATGTCTATGTCATGAGCACTTTTGCACAAAATTTTTAAAGGATATATTTGTATGTGTGTGTTGTAGTTGCATGGAATGTAATTTATGGTATATTATAAACACCATAGTTTTAAGTTGAAACTATTGATATCATTCTTTTAAAGGTACACAATAAAATGCAAATACCATAGCAATGTTCACATCTACTCAATATCTACTTTTTTTAGACTTCCTTTATTGTATTAAAATTAAATGTTCTGGCCAGGCATGGTGGCTCACGCCTGTAATCCCAGCACTTTGGGAGGCCAAGATGGGTCGATCACCTGAGGTCAGGAGTTCAAGACCAGCTTGACCAACATGGAGAAACCCTGTCTCTACTAAAAATACAAAATTAGCTGGGCATGGTGGTGCATGCCTGTAATCCCAGCTACTCAGGAGGCTGAGGCAGGAGAATCGCTTAAACCCAGGAGAGGCAGAGGTTGCTGTGAGCCAAGATCGCGCTATTGCACTCCAGCCTGGACAAGAGTGAAACACTGTCCCAAAAAATAAATAAATAAATGTTCTAAAAAATCCAAATGTTTAGAAAAATGAAATCACAAAGGTAGCTTTAGACAAACATTTCTGAATATTCTAACTCATGAGTACAAGAAAATGTTGGTATGCTATTTATACTTTTTTTTTTTTTATGAGACAGAGTCTTGCTCTGTCACCCAGGCTGGAGTGCAGTGATGCAATCTCATCTCACTGAAACCTCCACCTGCCAGGTTCAAGCCATTCTCCTGCCTCAGCTTCCCAGGTAGCTGGGACTACAGACACCCACCACCACACCCAGCTAAGTTTTTGTGTGTATTTTTAGTAGGGAAAGGGTTTCACAATGTTGGCCAGGCTGGTCTTGAGTTCCTGACCTCAGGTATCCTCCCACCTCAGCCTCCCAAAGTCCTTGAATTACAGGAGTGAGCCACCATGCCTGGCCTACTTACACATCACATTTTCTTTTTTTTTTTTTTTTAGATGGAGTTTCGCTCTGTCACCCAGGCTGGAGTGCAGTGGTGCGATTTCTGCTCACTGTAATCTCCACCTACCAGGTTCAAGCAATTCTCCTGCCTCAGCTTCTCAAGTAGCTGGGATTACAGGCAAATGCCACCACATCCAGCTAATTTTTGTATTTTTAGCAGAGATGAGGTTTCACCACATTGGCCAGGCTGGTCTCAAACTCCTGACCTCAGGTGATCCTCCTGCCTCTGCCTCCCAAAGTGCTGGGATTACAGGTGTGAGCCACTGCACCTGGCTATTTACACATTTTCTTAGTGTTTCCTACCTTTAGACACCGATAAAAAAAATATGAAACACAGGCTGGGCGAGGTAGCCCACACCTGCAATTCCAGCACTCTGAGAGGCAGAGGCAGGCAGATCACCTGAAGTCAGGAGTTCAAGACCAGCCTGGCCAACATGGTGAAACCCTGTCTCTACTAAATATACAAAATTAGCTGGGCGTGATGGTGCACGCCTGTAATCCCAGCTACTTGGGAGGCTGAGGGAGGAGAATCACTTGAACCCAGGAGACAGAGGTTGAAGTGAGCTGAGATCGCACCATTGCACTCCAGCCTGGTCAACAGTGCAAGACTCCATTTCAAAAAGAAAAAGAACAAAAAAGGAAAAAAAAAAGATTTGGGATGAGTGAGAATTATGCTTATTTGTGAAGTGAAAGGAGGGCAACAGATAAAGGAACTAGACCACAGGAAGTGAATTGCATGGTTCCCAAGAGTAACGAGAGAAGGCGAACCGCAGTGCACAAGCACCTTCAAGGTGCTGTTCAAGTTTCTTATGACCCCATGGGCCACCCCAGCTTCAAAAATAGAAGAAAGAGATTCCATCTCTTACTGGAGAATGAAAACAATGAGGTCGTTCTTTGCAATCCATCACACCTCATCCCTAACACCATGGAAAAAGCTGTCCTTTGAGACTCCTCTTCCTATACAAGCTTGAGTCTTGCAGGCCATGGGAAGGAGCTGGATTTCTTCCATTCCTTCTTTTTCAGATACAGGGTCTAGATCTGCTGCACAGGCTGCAGTGCAACAGTGTGATCATAGCTCACTGTAGCCTAGAACTCCAGAACTCAAGCGATCCTCCCACCTCAGCCTCCTGAGTAACTAGGACCACAGACACACACCACCATGACGAGCTATTTGGGTTTGTTTTTGGTAGAGACAGGGGTCTCACTATGTTGCCCACACTGGTCTTAAACTCCTAGCCTCAAGTGATCCTCCCGCCTCAGCCTCCCAAAGTGCTGGGATTACAGATATAAGACACTACATCTGGCCAGGAGTTGGATTTCATACCGATCTCAGCTCACTGCAGCCTCTGCCGCCCAGGTTCAAGAGATTCTCATGCTGCAGCCTCCCAAGTAGCTGGGACTAGTACTTAGCCATGTGCCACCATGCCTGGCTAATGTTTGTATTTTTTAGTAGAGGCAGAGTTTCACCTTATTGGCCAGGCTGGTCTTGAACTCCTGACTTCAAGTGATCCACTCACCTTGGCCTCCCAAGGTGCTCGGATTACAGGCATAAGCCACTGCCCTCAGTTAAGTCCTTCCAGATTTTCTAAATTCCCAGAGCTAAATAATTACACCGCATTGCTTTGGCCTCAAAGAATCACCTTTATGGAATTTCACTTCCTCATTAAGTCATCAGTTGCATCCAAGGACTCTGGGGCAGCAGCTACAAATCCAGGTCCACAAACACGTGAATCACAGGGATCTCATTGAGGGTGCTCGGGAGAAGTTTCTCCAGGGTCTCTTGCAGGAAGAGCTGTGCTCTCTTGAGCATGTGGCTGGCTGTAATTTTATGGAAACTGAATCCTATTTCAATCCTTGAGAGGACTTGGGGGAAGTCAGATTTGTGGCTCACTTCCAGCATCTGTGTAAGACAATAAAATGTGCACATTCATGGCTAATACAACTCCTGGCATTTTTTTTTTAAACCTCATGTTCCAACTCCCCTAAGCCTTTAATTGGGTTTTTTTCTTTGCTGTAGTTTTATTAGCCATCTCAATTCCCCTTGTAGAACAAGGAGGGATATAAAGAAATAAACCAAAATACAAATATATCTCCTGCCCATAACGGATGCTTTATTCACATTCAGATGTCCACTCCTTCCACCCAAAAATGAAAGGAGTAAAAGCCTCTAAGATGGGATCCCTTGAGTCAGGAGTTTGAGGATGTAGAAAGCTGTGATTATGCCACTGCACTCCAGCTTTTGTGAACAAATGGGATCCCATCTCTTAAGAAAACAAAACAAAACAAAAAATAACAATAAGGTATAAAAATATCGCTTGACTCTGCTTCAAACTTCATAAATTTTCTGATGTTATACAAACCTATTCTCAGCTGGGCATGGTGGCTCATGCCTGTAATCCTAGCACTTTGGAAGGCCAAGGCAGACAGATCACTTGAGGTCAGGAGTTCAAGACCAGCCTGAGCAACATGATGAAGCCCCATCTCTACTAATAATACAAAAATTAGCCAGGCGTGGTCGTGGGTGCCTGCAATCCCGGCTACTTGGGAGGCTGAGGTAGAAGTGCTTGAACCCAGGAGGAGGAGGTTGCAGTGAGCCAAGATCGTGCCATTGCACTCCAGCCTGAGCAACAGAGTGAGACTGCCTCAAAGCAAAACAAAATACAAAACAAACTGATTCTCAGCACACTACAGCAAACAAAACCAAAATGACTCCACATTGGATGGAGATGGAGAAACCCCATCTCTACTAAAAATACAAAAAATTAGCTGAGCGGTGGCTCACACCTGTAATCCCACCACATTGGGAGGCCAACGCGGGTAGATCATTTGAGGTCAGAAGTTCAAGACCAGCCTGGCCAACATGGTGAAACCCCTCTACTAAAAATGCAAAAATTTGCATGGTGGTGCATGCCTGTAATCCCAGTCACTTGGGAGGCTGAGGCACAAGAATCGCTTGAACCTGGGAGGTGGAGGTTGCAGTAGGCAAGATTGTGTCACTGCACTCCAGTCTGGGCAACAGAGTGAGGCTCTGTCTTAAAACAAAAAAAAAAAGATCAATACTAGGCTGGGTGCAGTAACTCATGCCTGAAATCCCAGTACTTTGGGAGGCTGAGGTGGGCAGATTACTTGAGTCCAGGAGTTTGAGACCAGCCTGGGCAACATGGTGAAATCTCATCTCTATTAAAAAAAAATAAGAAAAAGCCAGGTGTTATGGTAACATGCCTGTCATCCCAGCTACTCAAGAGGCTGAGGTGGAAAGATCACTTGAGCTAGGGAGTTGGAGGCTGCAGTGAGCCATGATGAAGCCACTGAACTCCAGCCTGAGCATCAGTGAGACCTCATCTCAACAACAACAAAGACAGATACAAAAGTCCTCGACAAACATTCTAGCAAACTGCAGCATATTAAAAGGATTACATGCCATGACCAAGTGGAATTATTCCTAAAATGGCCCAATGTACAAAAATCAACCAATGTAATATACCACATTAACCAAAGGGGAAAAAAAATACACAATCACCTTAATTGATAGAAACAAAGAATTTGAGAAAAATTATATCCTTTTATGGTTAAAAAAGCACTCAACAAAATTAGAAATAGGAGGAAATTAACTCAATATAATAAAGACTTTACTTATGAGGGAGGATCTTGCTATATTGTCCAGGCTGGAGGGCAGTGTCATGATCATTGCTCACTGTAACCTCAAACTACTGGGCTCAAGCTATCATCCTACCTCAGCCTCCAAGTAGCTAAGAATGCACCACCATGCCCAGCTTTTTTATTTTTTGTAAAGAAAGGGTTTTCCTTTGGTGCCCAGACTTGTCTCAAACTCCTGAACTCAAGCAATCCTATCTCAGCCTCCCAAAGTGCTGGGATTACAGGCAGGAGCCATCATACACAACCTGACCATATATAAAAACCCACAGATAACATCATATGCAACAATAAAAGGCTAAAAGCTTTTTCTCCAATAGCAGGAATAAGACAAGGATGCCCACTTTTTACTTCTATTCAATACAGTATTGAAGGTAGACAGAGAAACTGTACAAGAAAAACAAAGAGAAGGCATCCAAAATGGCACAGAAGTAACATTATCTCTGTCATGATCTTATATATAAGAAATTCAGGCTGGGCATGGTGGCTCACACCTGTAATCCCAGCACTTTGGGAGGGCAAGGCAAGCAGATCACTGGAGGTCAGGAGTTCCAGACCAGTCTGGCCAACATGGTGAAACTCTCTCTACTGAAAATACAAAAATTAGCTGGGCATGGTGGCGGGTGCCTGTAATCCCAGCTACTCAGGAGGCTGAGGCAGGAGAATCGCTTAAGCCCAGGTGATGGAGGTTTAGTGAGCCAAGATTGCACCATTGCACTCCAACTTGAGCAACAAGAGCAAGACTCCATCTCAAAAAAAAAAAAAAAATTGTTCTTTTGAAAGATTTCACATACAGGAATACCTGAGAGATATATTGCAGGTTTACTTCCAGACCATCTCAATAAAGTGAATATTGCAATAAAGTGAGTCACACGAATTTTTTGGTTTCCCAGTGCATATAAAAGTTATGTTTACACTATACTGTATTCTATTAGGTGTGCAATGTCAAGTTTTTTAGATGTGTATGCTTTCATTTAAAAAATATTATTGCTTTAAAAATGCTAATGATCATCTGAGCCTTCAGCAAGTTATCATCTGTTGGCTGGGAGAGTCTTGCTTTGAAGCTGACAGTTGCTGCCTGAGCAGCAGTGGTGGTTACTGAAAGATTGGCCGGTGCTGTGCAGACAGCAATGAAATTTGCTTCACTAGTTGACTCTTCCTTTCCCAAAAGATTTCTCTGTAGCAAGAGGTGCTGTTTTACAGCATTTTATTCACAGAATTTCTTTCAAAATTGGAGTCAGTCCTTTTCAACTTTACTGCTGCTTTATCAACTAAATTTGTGTAATGTTCTAAATCCCTTATTGTCATTTTAACAATGTTCACAGCATCTTCACCAGGAATAGATCCTATCTCAAGAAACCACTTTCTTTGCTCATTCATAAGTAGCAACTCATCATCCGTTAAAGTTTGATCATGAAATTGCAGCAATTCAGTCCCACCTTTATGCTCTATTTCTAATTCTAGTTATCTATTTCCATCACATCTGCAATTCCTTCCTCCACTGAAGTCTTAAATGCCTCAAAGTCATCCATGAGGGCTGGAATTAACTTCATCCAAACACATTAAGGTTGGTATTTTGACCTCATCCCAGGCAGTGCTAATGTTGCTGTTGTTGTTCTTTGAGAGGGAGTCTAGCTCTACGGCCCAGGCTGGAGTGCAATGGCACGATCTCGGCTCACTGCAACCCCTGCCTCCCGGGTTCAAGCAATTCCTGCCTCAGCCTCCGGAGTAGATGGGATTACAGGAGCCCACTACTATGCCTGGCTAATTTTTGCATTTTTAGTAGAGATGGGGTTTCGCCATGTTGGTCAGGCTGGTCTCGAACTCCTGACCTCAAGTAATCTGCCTCCCAAAGTGTTAGAATTACAAGCGCCACCGTGCCTGGCTACTAATGTTCTTAATGACATCTAGAAGGGTAATCCTTTCCAGAAGGTTTTCAATTTACCCAGATACATCAGAGGAATCACTTCGATGGCTATAGCCTTACAAAATGTATTTCTAAATAGTAAGACTTGAAAGACAAAATTGCTCCTTGATCCGTGGGGCTGCAGAATGAATTTTGTGTCAGCATGCATGAAAACAGCATTCATTGCCTTGTACATCTCTATCAGCTATTTGTGACCAGGTGCATTGCTAATAAGCAGTAATATTTTTAAAGTAATTTCTTTCTCAGTAGTAGGTGTCAACAATGAGCTTAAAATATTCAGTAAACCACAATGTAAACAGATGTGCTGTCACCCAGGCTTTGCTGTTCCATTTCTCTAGCACAGAGTAGATTTGGTGCCTTTTTTTTTCCCCCTGCAGAATCTCACTCTTTCGCACAGGCTGGAGTGCAGTGGCACAATCTTGCTTCACTGCAACCTTCATCTCCAAAGTTCAAGCAATACTTGTGCCTCAGCCTCCCAAGTAGCTGGGACCACGGCACACGCTACCACACCCAGCTAATTTTTGCATTTTTTTGTAAAGATGGGGTTTCGCCATGTTGGCCCTGCTGGTTTCAAACTCCTGGCCTCAAGCAATCTGCCTCCCTTGACATGACCCACCGCATCCAGCAGATTTGGCATAATTCTTGAGGGCCCTAGGATTTTCAGAATGGTAAATAATCACTGACCTTAACTTAATGTTACTAGCTGCATTCGATACTAGACACCAAGACATGAGGCTCTCCTATGAAGTTTTGAAGCCAGGTATTGAATTCACCTCTCTAGCTATGGAAGTCCTAGATGGCATCCTCTTGCAAGAGAAAGCTGTTTTGCCTACATTGAAAATCTGCGGTTTAGTATAGCCACCTTCCGTCATCAATGATCTTAGCTAGATCTTCTGGACAACTTGATTCAGCTTCTACATCAGCACTTGCTGCTTCACCTTGCACTTCTATGTTATGGAGACGGCTTTTTTTTTTGAGACTGAGTTTCACTCTTGTTCCCCAAGCATTTCTCCTGCTTCAGCCTCCTGAGTAGCTGGGACTACAGGCATGCACCACAATGCCCAGCTAATTTTTGTATTTTTAGTAGAGACGGGGTTTCACCATGTTGGCCAGGATGGTCTTGATCTCTTCACCTCGTGATCCACCTGCCTTGGCCTCCCAAAGTGCTGGGATTACAGGCATGAGCCACTGCATCCGGCCCACCTTCTTTCTTTAAACCTCAGGAACCAACCTCTACTAGCTTCCAACTTTTCTTCTGGAGCTTCCTCACCTCTCTCACCTTTCACAGAATTGAACAGTTAAGGCTTTGCTCTGGGTTAGGCTTTGGCTTAAGGGAAGGTTGTGACTGGTTTGATCTTTTATACAGGCTGCTCAAACTTTCTCCCTATCAGTAATAATATGGTTTCACTTTCTTTTCACTCATGCGTTCACTGGAGTTGCACTTTTTCATTTCCTCCAAGAACCTTTCCTTTGCATTCACAACTTGGCTGTTTGGCCTAAGAGGTCTAGCTTTCGGCCTATCTTAGCTTTTTTTTTTTTTGAGCTGGAGTCTCACTCTGTTATCCAGGCTGGAGTATAGTGGTGTGATCTTGGCTCACTGCAACCTCTGCCTCCCAGATTCAAGTAATTCTCCTGCCTCAGCCTCCTGAGTAGCTGAGACTAGAGGCATGAGTCACCACACCCAGCTAATTTTTGTATTTTTAGTAGAGATGAGGTTTCACCATGTTGGCCACGCTGGTCTCGAAATCCTGACCTCAGGTGATCCAACCACCTCGGCCTCCCAAAGTGCTGGGATTACAGGCACGAGCCACCACACCCAGCCCTATCTCAGCTTTTGATGTGCCTTCCTTACTAAGCTTAATCATTTCCAGCTTTGATTTAAAGTGAAAGGCATGTGATTCTTCTTTTCATTTGAGCACACAGAGGCTGTTGTAGGGTTATTAATTGGCCTAATTTCAATATCAAATTTGGAATAGGACAGATGGGAGGATCACTTAAGCCCAGGAGTTCAAGACCAGCCATGGCAACATAGGGAGACCCTGTCTCTACAAAAAAATTAAATATAGCCGGGGTGGTGGTGTGTGCCTGTGGTTCAGTTACTTGAGAGGCTGAGGAAGATCACTTCAGCCCAAGGAGGTTGAGGCTGCAGAGAGTTATGACTGCACCACTGCACTCCAGCCTAGGAGACAGGATAAGACCCTTTCTCAAGACCCTTTCTCAAAACAACAACAAAAAGTAAACATTGTTTCTGCTAATGCTGTACATATATCAAAGTTCCCCCTTTCCCGTGGTTTTCTTTTCCAAGGTTTCAGTTACCCAAGGTCAGTTGAGGTCCAAAAATAAGTGAGTACAGTTATTTTCTTTTTTTCCAAGACAGAGTCTCGCTCTGTCATCCAGGCTGGAGTTCAATGGCGCAATCTTGGCTCACTGCAACCTCTGCCTCCTGGGTTTAAGCAATTCTCCTGCCTCAGCCTCCTGAGTAGCTAGGATTACAGATGATCACCACCAGGCCCGGCTTTTTATTTTTATTTTTTGCATTTTTAGTAAAGATGGGATTTCACCACGTTGGCCAGGCTGGTCTCGAACTCCTGACCTCATAATCCACCTGCCTTGGCCTCCCAAAGAGCTGAGATTACAGGAGTGAGCCACCGTGCCCGGCCAATTATTTTCAAAGACCACATTTACATAACTTTAATATGGTATATGGTTAGAATTGTTCTTTTTTAAATTGCTAATCCTACTGCACCTAATTTATTCATTTTATCACAGGCATTTATGTATCAGACACATCCCATCAACTGCATGCCACTAGAGGTACATGGCCCACACTCTAGGGGACACTGATTTAAGGATTCTGAATGGTGGAAGAGGGGCTGCAGCAGAGTGCTGGGGAATTCTGCAGTGCCGCCCTGCACATGCAGGTTCAGGCTCACAGCACCACTCACATAACTAAAAAGTCCCTGTAGACAAGGCCTACCCATCACTCGGGGAGTTCAGCACACAGGTACGGGACAGGCCTTATGTTTTTGAAATATGAGGTCATCACTCAGGGGCCCTCGGAATATGTCTTATAACTGCATTGGCTTCCAATTGTGGCTATGTTTAAGCCACAAACTTGGTGGCTCAAAAACACCACAGATCAGTCAGCACGGTGGCTCATGGCTGTAATCCCAGCTCTTTGGGAGGCCAAGGCAGGTGGATTATGAGGTCAGGATCACTCGAGATCAGGAGTTCATGACCAGCGTGGCCAACATGGTGAAACCCTATCTCTACTAAAAATACAAAAATTAGCCAGGTGTGGTGGCACACACCTGTAATCTGAGCTACTCGGAAGTCTGAGGCAGAAGAATTGCTTGAATCTGGGAGGTGGAGGTTGCATTGAGGCAAGATCATGCCACTGCACTCTAGCCTGGACAACAGTTTATCTCACACACACAAAAAAAACACCACAGATCTATTCTTTTACGGCTCTGGAGGTGAGAAATCTGAAATCAATTTCCCTGGGCTAACAATGGCAGCCCAATGTTGGCAGGTGGTTCCAGCTGAAGGCCGAGGGAGGATCTGCTGCTCTTGCCCTAGGCAGCATCTCCTGGTTGCCTCTACTTCTTGTCTTCTGGGCCCCTCTTCCTCTGGCTCTGACACCTCATTTGTCCCTCTCATGAGGACCCCTGTGATCATCTCAGGCCCACTTGGATAACCCAGGACCACCTCTTCATCTCAAACCCCTAATCCTATTTGTAAAGCCCCTTTGCCACAGATGGTAACACACACTCACAGGTTCTGGGGATCAGGACATGGGCACTTTAGGGGCCATCCTTCAGCCTGCCACCATGACCAAGATGAAGGAGGCAACTAAGCAGGCCACTGTGGCCAGGGCAGAGACATGAGCCGGAGAAGAATGCCAGCATCTGGTGGAGGCCAGGGGTAAGGGTGTGAGGCACAACATCATGTGCCGCAAGGAACAGCACGTGACAGAGTAGATTCTAAAATGGACTCAAGGTCATGGGCCGAGTCTGACTCACAGGGAGTAAGCCAAGGTCAAGGCAGACTTGGGGTCCTTGCCTTTAGCTAACACAGAGGTGAACCCTGGCCTGCCCAACCGATGGGGTGCAGAATAAGCAGCAGCAGCCAGCAGAGGTCCAACCACAGGTGACTGGCAAGTGAGATTTATTTAAACAATGATATGCCAACAGAACAGAAGAGGAACAGGAACAGGTGCGACCATTGCAGTAACCTAGGCTTCTGAGAGTGTTGGATGAGACCCAAGGACGAGGCCCGCTCACCACTCAGGGAGCTTGCAGGTCTCCTTCAGGATGGCGAGTGGCTTCGGCTTCTGGCTCGGCATAAGCCTTCGACCGATTAATAAGTTATCTCCTTCAGCCCTGAGGGGAGAGACGCACAAACGCTGTTAGAAGACTCTGGTGGCCAGGGTCCTAGAGGACCCCCAGTGACCGGCTCAGGGGCACCAGCCACACCACTGGCCACTGCAGCACTGCTCTCCTTTTACATAAAATGAGATTTTGCAAGGAAAAAATGATTGGGCAAGGTTTGTATTTATGGGTGGTTTTAAAGGGATTAAGAAAGCATTATAACAGTTTATAGACTGTCTACAGTTAATGCCAAAAATCTATCCTTTACGTGCTGAACTTTGAGCAAAGGCAAAACAGATCTTCCACACATACAGATGAGCACTGATGTCCCAAAGCAGCCAGGGGTCAGTGGGGACAAAAGCAATCCCTGACATTAAAATGCTCAATATATTGTTCCTTTGTTAGAACTAGAGTTCACTTAAAAGTATTACAAATGACCTACATTTCCAAAAACACGGAAAAATTAAGTCAGTTCAGCCATGGTGACATAACACAATTTTATAAAGCCATTACAATTATGCTCATTAAGCATTTTTAGTTGCCGGGGGGAAACGCTAATAATATTAAGTTGAAAATACCTGAAATCAAAGTTACAGAAATATAAAAATTCAACTCTATTATAAAAACAAACAAAACAATATTTAGAAATAGAGGGGAAGGGAAAAATCACAAGAGGTCATCTCTGAGTGACAGGCATACAGGTAGATTTTTTCTTTGTCATACTTTTTAGAAGCTTTCAAGTTACCTACTAAGAAGTATTTTTTTAGAATTAAGAGGAGGACAATATGAAAATATACCAGTAAATGACTTTTTTTTCTTTGAGACAGAGTCTCGCTCTGTTGCCCAGGCTGGAGTACAGTGGTGCAGTCTCAGCTCACTGCAACTTCCGCCTTCCAGGTTCAAGAGATTCTCCTGCCTCAGTCTCCCAAGTAGCTGGGACTATAGGAATGTGCCACTATGCTTGGCTAAATTTTTTATTTTTAGTGAAGATGGGGTTTCACCATGTTGACCAGGCTGGTTTCAAACTCCTGACATCAGGTGATCCACCTGCCTCGGCCTCCCAAACTGCTGGAATTAGACAGGCATGAGCCACTGCATCCAGTCTACCAATAAATGACCTTAAATCGAAAACAAATGTGAAAGCCGGGCATGGTGGCTCATGCCTGTAATTCCAGTACTCTGACAGCCCAGTCAGGCAGATCACTTGAGGTCAGGAGTTCAAGACCAGCCTGGTCAACATGGTGAGAACCCATCTCTACTAAAAATACAAAAATTAGCCAGGTGTGGTGGCGCATGCCTGTAGTCCCAGCTACTTGGGAGGCTGAGGCAGGAGAATCGCTTGAGTCCGAGGCACAGAGGTTGCAGTGAGACTAGATCACGCCACAGCACTCCAGCAACAGAGTGAGACTCCATCTCAAAACAAAACAAATGTGAAAGGACTGTGTGGGCTGAGCTGCATAGCTAAGGCAAATCTGTGTGGAATGACAAGTCCAGAGGGTCTCATGCAACCTGGAATTTTCACATAGAGGATGGTCCTTGCCTCTGTCAAGTTCTGTTTCAGATCAGCTGCCTGCCTGTGATCACATGTCATGTGGATTACATCTGTGGGAAGCTTAAAGGGCAGCTATTCCATTAAAGGCCTGAACTGGGAGCTAAAGTGGCCTCTATCAGGCTGGAGAGACACTCAAGACCTAACCACTGTGGGAAGCAAGCCCAGAAGTGGGCGGCTGAAAAGTAGCTGGACCAGGACCAAGGTAACAAGAAACAGATGGATCCATACTTGCTCCCCGTGGCCCTACTAGGCCATGGCCAGGGAAGTGCACCTTAATGAGAAGAGGGAAAATTCAGCCTCCAGCTGCAGTTTCTAAGTGAGACGTAATGATCTGTGCATTTAACATCTAGTGAACCTGGTTGTAAATTGATGAAAAAGACAAAAGCGGTTACTTTTCTGGAGATTTTTACTTTAAACTCTCAAAGTCTTTTACCCTCCAGCTGCAGGAACTCCACAGTAGATCTCTTAAGGGTTGTTGGTTTTGGGCTACATGGCTTATTTAAACAGTTCTCCTGCTTTTTGTGCTATAAAAACACATAAGATATAATAGCAAATTGTCTGGATATGCTCATGTATACATGTACACAATCCTCTAGTTCTTTTTGGACCCAAAGTTCCAAATATATCTTTCAGTTTGGGAAGAAGAAAAGTTTCAGCCAGGCACAGTGGCTCATGCCTGTAATCCCAGCACTTTGGAAAGCTGAGCAAGAGGATTGCTTGAAGCCAGGAGTTCAAGACCAGCCTTAGAGAGACCTCTATAGAAAATCAGCCAGGCTCCTGTAGTGCCAGCTACTCAAGACGCAGGAAGATCACTTGAGCCCAGGAATTGGAGACTGCAGTGAGCTATGACCACACCACTGCACTCCAGCCTGGGTGATAGGGCAAGACCTTGTCTCAAAACAAGAAAGAAAGGAGAGGGGGAGACAGACAGACAGAAAGACAGAAAGAAAGAAAAGGAATAAAGAACAGAGAGAAAGAAAGAGAAGAGAAAAAGTGAAGAAAGAGAAAATAGAAGAAAGAGAGAAAGGAAAAGAAAAGGGAAAGAGAAAGAAAAGGAGAAAAAGTTCACTATTTCTAGCTCAAGGCAAGAAAAGTACAATCACGCACCGAGTTCATTTCCTCCTTTGGTTGCCCAGCAAAGGCAGTAATGCTGCATGAGCTGCTCCAGCAACTCCCTTTCATCCAGGAATTCAAGTGATTCTATCCTGTGGAAAGAATTACAATAGAACAATGCAAGTGTATGTATTTAAAATGAAGATCACGCCCATAGTTATGAATATGAAAAAATGTTCAAGATAGATTAAGTGAAAAGAATCAGGCTCTAAAACAGTAATTATGATGTGGCTCCATTTTATTTTCACTGAAAAGAAGAAAAAGTAACATAAAGTCAAAACACAAATGACAAATCAGAAACACATATCTGCAATTCAAGTGACAAGGGGCTGAGTTCCTTATTATATAAAGAGCTGTTCGGTAAGAGAAACTAGTGGAAACTGGAGGAGACAGGCAGAGTAAACTGAAGCAGATTCACAGTGTCAAAAGAGAACACTACGCAACCTTTTTTTAAAACGGGGTAGGTCCATATGTATTAACATGGAATAACCTCCAAGACATATCGTGGAATTTAAAAAGCAAGCTACATAATTTAAAAAGCAAGTAGTGTGCATAGTACACCACTCTCTATGTAAAGAAAAAGTGAGAAACAAATTTATATATGCACAGACTGTTGGAAAATACAGAAGAAACTAAAAATGGTAGTTGTCTCTTGAGAGAGAAGGTAGTCGACCAGCAGTGAGGAGGGTTGTTTTTATTCTATACTACTTTATGCTGGTTTTGTAAAAACTTATATGCATGTATGACTTTTCCAAAAAGTATTTTACATGTAAACTTTTAAATATACATACACAAGCTGGGTACAGTGGCTCACGCCAGTAATCCCAGGACTTTGAGGACATGGCAGGTGGATTGCTTGAGGCCAGGAGTTCGAGACCAGCCTGGTCAACACGGTGAAACCCCATCTCTACTAAAAATACAAAAATTAGCCTGGCGTGTTGATGCCCACCTGTAGTCACAGCTATTCAGGAGGCTGAGGCAGGAGAATTGCTTGAACCTGGGAGGCAGAGGTTGTAGTGAACTGAGATCATGCCACTGTACTCCAGCCTGGGTGACAGAGCGAGACTCCGTCTCAAAAAAATAAAAATAAAATAAACATATGCACACAGAGAGAAACATGCACAAATATATGGAAACAGCTTTTAAAAAAAGTTTCTGTTGGCCAGGAGCAGTGGCTCATGCCTGTAATGCCAGAGCTTTGGGAGGCCAAGGTGGGAGAATCGCTTGAGGCCCAGAGTTTGAGACCAGCCTGGGCAACACAGCAAGACTCCATCTCTATCAAAAAAAATAAGTTTCTGTCAAAATATGTACACACTATGGAGGAAAAGTCAGGCATTTTCAAAACATATAGAACAAAATAAAAAAAGAAACATGATCCATATTCCCACTATTCACAACAGCCATTGCTAACATGAGTCCTGCCACGTGTCCACGCCTTGTCTGTTACATGTGTGCACATATAGACAGGTGTGAACACGTGCATACGTTTATGCATGTTTCTGTATTTCTCAATTCATTCCCGTCTTGGTATGCAGGCCTCAGGACCACATCTGAAGAATGACTACACATAATGTAAAGTGGTTGTTTCCCAAGTCTTTCTACCAGAAGACATCCAAGGCCGATCTGCTACCAAGTTCTAGAAAAATCCAGCACCATACTGAAGGCTCCAGGATGGTTATTACCAATTACAGGTATCAGGAGATACTACTAATCTAATTATGAAGCTGTGCACTAGAATGAGTGCTCCCAAGGGCAGGAATGTCTTTTGTCCTATTTTGATCATTGCTGTATCCCTTGTGCTTACAAAGTGCCCAGCGCACAGCAGACACTCAGCATTTGTTCAATGAATAGGTTCGTCTTAGACTTCCTATTATACTCCAGTTTCCAGCAAAAGCAGATACAAACTATGTGGCATTCACAAAGCTGAGAAGGCTGTTCAGCCTGGCATAGACAAAGGCCTTCCAATCTTCTTATCTGCCACCCCTGCTAGGGTTACACATTGCTATCTACAGAAGGTCCTGGCAACATGAGACAAAAAACTGCCTGGAGACAAGAGACTTTCCCTGTGGTTGATCCTAGTCATGGGCCCCTAAGAGTTGCCAGAGCATTCCCATTTCAGGGGCCAGATGTTCAAAACAGTCATCCTGACATGTAGCAAATGAAAACCAGCCTGTGGGGAAGGATGCTTCCGGAAGAATCCAGGAAGCACAGATCTGATCACGTGGAAACAGCACTTTCTCAAACTCTCCAGGCTTTCATTGCTAGTTATTCATGTACAAATTTTGGAAAAACTGTGATACGTCTAAACAGTAATAAGTTATATGGAACAGCTAAGCCAAAAATTCTTCTTGTGATCTCGTAAGAAACCAAAAGCTATTGATCTTAGGTCTCCAAAGGCAAGAAGGAAGTACGAATCAGGAAGCACAGAGTGATTGCAAAAAAAAAGCTGAAGGGTGCACTAGTGCTGTATACAGATGCATGTACCATGTTCTCTCTAGTATTGTTTATAACAGGGAAATTAAAACAAGATGAATAAACAAGACACTACAACTGAATGCCCAGCTATAGACATTTTTTTTTGGCGGGTTTTTATGTTTTAATTATTTTTATTTTTTTTAACTTTTTATTGCGTTTTAGGTTTTGGGTACATGTGAAGAACATTTTTAATTACTTAAAAATTATTATCAACATACTATATCCACATATCAATATAAATACTATGTACCTTGTGTTTTTTCATTTTTTTTTGAGACAGAGTTTTGCTCTTATTGCCCAGGCTGGCATGCAATGGTGCAATTTCGGCTCACTGCAACCTCTGTCTCCCAGGTTTAAGTGACTCTTCTGCCTCAGCCTCCCAAGTAGCTGAAATTACAGGCACCCACCACCATCCCCAGTTAATTTTTATATTTTTAGTAGAGAAGGTGTTTCATCATGTTGGCCAGGGCTGGTCTTGAACTCCTAACCTTAGGCGATTCACCTGCCTTGGCCTGCCAAAGTGCCGGGATTACAGGTGTGAGCCACCACACCCAGCCCTATGTACTCTTAAATGGGATATGGCAACCCTCAATACTTTGATATGTAAAAGTAAATACAATCTATTGTTTTCAAAAAGGATGGTTGTTTACAGACCAGTATGTGTAGTATGAATCCACAGATTTAAAAAACAGAAATCTATGTATCAATAAATATCTATCTATGAAAAGAATATTCCCCAATATGATAAGAATTGCTATCTCCCAAGTATGACTACAGAGCAGGCAACTACTTTATACTTCATGCAGTTTACAATGCTTGAGGAACTTTGTAGAACAAGAAGCACAGATTTCCTTTATAATGGGAGAAAAGTCCATTTAAAAATCTGCCACCCCTTATACATCCTTGAGCAACGTCATTTTCCTCCCTCTCCAAAGCAGGGATTATGTAAAATTTCCACTGCCAAGGTTGCTCTGGGAGTTTTCCAGGTGTAATTGCTTGCTGTGACTAAAATAATCAGTTTGGGCATAAGCCCTATCTCAGCTAATAGCTCATGAGTTACCTTCAAGCTGCTATCAGTGTTTAACTTGTTTCAAAATAGGTCTAGTTGGGTTTTTTTGAGTCTTGCTCTGTTGCCAAGGCTGGAATGTAGTGGCGCAACCTTAGCTCACCACAATCTCCACCTCCTGGATTCAAGTAATTCTCCTGCCTCAGCCTCCCTAGTAGCTGGGATTACAGGTATGCACCACCACACTCAGCTAGCTTTTGTATTTTTATTTATTTGAGATGGAGTTTCACTCTGTTGCCCAGGCTGGAGTGAAGAGGCGCGATCTCAGCTCACTGAAACTCCGTCCCCCCAACCCAGGTTCAAGCGATTCCCCTTCTCATCTTCCCGAGTAGCTGGGATTATAGGCATCCGCCACCATACCCAGCTAAGTTTTATATTTTTAGTAGAGACAGGGTTTCACCATGTTGGCCAGGCTGGTCTTGAACTCCTGACCTCAAGTGATCTGCCCACCTACACCTCCCAAAGTGCTGGGATTACCGGTGTGAGCCACCATGCCTGGCCTTTTTTTTTTTTTTTTTAAATAAAATCTCCACATATTGTTCTATTTTTCTGCATTAAAGAATACAGGCAATCATGCCTTGAGTTCGCAATGAATGACCATCAATCTGATGCTCACCAACCCCATACCTGCTCACTTCAGCTCGAGGTAACCTGCTGTACAACTCCATCATGTCAACGGCCAATGCTGTTTCCCACCCATTCAACAGGAGCCGTTCTTTCTAAAATGTGCAATGAAGAGAAGTAGAGAATTAGAAAACTACCAGGCACTGGTGTACAAATCCGAGACACTATTTTGTTTTAAAGAGACAGGTCTCACTCTGTTGTCCAAGCTGAAGTGCAGTGGTGTGACCACAGCTCCCTGCAGCCTTGATGTCCTGGGCTCTATCGATCCTCCCGCTTCAGTCTCCCAAGGCGCTAGGATCAGAAGTGTGAGCCAGTGCGCCTGGCACCAAGATGCTCTTACACACACCAAACCTACTCTGAGATGACTCCTTTCTCAAAAGTCCATCCTGGCCCCTAGTATCTTCTTTTTACTTTCCAACTTTCCATGCTGAACAAGCATTGTCATAATGAGGGGAAGCTCACTAAAGTACTTCTAAAGAGAAATAAAGGAAGAACTTTTCTATGAAAGACAATTTTTTAAAGCATTCTAATGGTTATATAAGAAGAGACATGTAAAAATGAACCTACTTATTTATTTATTTATTGAGATGGAGGCTCACTCTGTTGCCCAGGCTGGAGTACAATAGCATGATTTTGGCTTACTGCAACCTCCATCTCTCAGGTTCAAGCAAATCTACTGCCTCAGCCTCCCGAGTAGCTGGGATTATAGAAGTGCATGCCTGGCTAATTTTTGTATTTTTAGTAGAGATGGGGTTTCACCATGTTGGCCAGGCTGGTCTCTAACTCCTGAACTCAGGTGATCTGCCTGCCTCAGCCCCTCAAAGTGCTGGGATTATAGGCGTGAGCCACTGCACTCACCCAAAAAAAATGAACCTATCTATATGGGGGGGAGGGGTGGGAGGTGTTGCAAGCAAAAATAAATGACTCTTAAAGGGAGAGGGCACTACTATAGAGTCAAAGAGATTTAAGGGACATATCAATCATCTACAAAGTGTGGACAATGTTTTAATCCTGATTCAAACACATCAGCTATAAAAAAAAAAAGGTTTTTGAAACAACTGGTGAAACTGAACATGGACTGGGCATTAAATGCTATGAAGGAGTTGTCAACTTGTGAGGTATGATCTGTGAAATGGTATTACCATCATTCTGGGAGAAGAAAGTCCTTATTGGTAGGTGATTCACATGAACATTTAGGGGTGAAATCGTATGCTGTCTGGGATTTGCCTGAAAATATTCCAGCATCAACAAAAAAATTGTGGGGGGAATACATGAAATAATACTGTTAAAATAAGACATTAGGTGATGGGATGTGCGTTATTTTACCATTCCTCTACCTTTATGTTTGATTGAAAATTTGCATAAAACAAAGTCAAAATAATAGGGTGTAGGAAATGGAAATGTGTATTTTCTACACCAAGATGGCAAAGCAGGACTTGGTCTTCCCAGCCTCATGAACTAGCAGCCCACATGGAGGCTCAGCAGCCTATGTTGGCAGGCACTGAACAGGGCTTCTCCATGATCACATCTGCAAAGAAAGACCTTCATATATCTTGGTTGATTAGGGGTCTAAATGGAGGTCCTAGTCCCTGCTCTCTGACCTGTGACTCTAATGACTTGCAGGTCTCCACGCCCGCCAGGTCACACTGTCGTCTCCGCAGATTTTCAATCATGATCTGCCCAAACCGATCACCCATGTTCACCTAGGAGGGAAAGAGAAGGTAAGATTTTTACTCTAAGGGTTTCTTAAATAGGCAAAATAAAACATCATCATCCTGAGGCTGACGTTTGATGATGCACACCCAGCATAGGTAAAGGACTGAGGGTCAGGCCACAGCACAGTGCTGACGGGAGCATAATATTGGGTAGCCTTGAAGGGCAACTGGGCAGGATACACCAGTTTTAAATGCTCAACCTGTGATCCACCAATTCCACCAAAAGCAATCTAAGCTACAGACACACGTGTGTATGCTAATATGCAATAATGTTTATCACAGCATTAGGTATAAGAAGAATCTAGAAATAAATTCTGGCATGTTTGTATAATGAAATATATATAGTTGCCGGGCACAGTGGCTCACACCTGTAATCCCAGTACTTTGGGAGGCCGAAGTGGGCGTATCATGAGGTCAGGAGATTGAGACCATCCTGGCTATCATGGTGAAACTCCATCTCTACTAAAAAGACAAAAAAATTAGCCGGGCATGGTGACAGACACCGGTAGTTCCAGCTACTCGGGAAGCTGAGGCAGGAGAACTGCTTGAACCTGAAAGGTGGAGGTTCCAGTGAGCCAAGATCACGCCACCGCACTCTAGCCAGGGTAACAGAGTGAACCTCCATCCCAATATATATATAGCCATGAAAACGGAAAAGAAAGACAGATATAGACATAAAATGACCTCTACGGTAAACTCTTGAAAAGCGAAGTATAGAGGAATATGGATAGTATGAGCCTATCTGTCTTCAAGCAAAAAAAGAATCTCTCTCTATGTACATAGAAAAATTCTGGGCTGGGTTCAGTGGCTCATGCCTGTAATCCCAGCACTTTGAGAAGCCAAGGCAGGGGGATCACCTGAGGTTAGGAGTTCAAGACCAGCCTGACCAACGTGGAAAAACCCCATCTCTACTAAAAATACATAATTAGCCAGGCATGGCGGCACATGCCTGTAATCCCAGCTACTTGGGAGGCTAAGGCAGGAGAATCGCTTGAACCTGGGAGGCAGAGGTTGCTGTGAGCCAAGACGGTGCCATTGCACCCCAGCCTGGGCAATGAGAGTGAAACTCTGTCTCAAACAAAAAAAAAAAAAAAGAAAGAAAGAAAAGAAAAATTCTGGAATGTGGCAGCCTTGCTTCCCAGATTAGAGGACCAAGGTCTGGGGTAGGAGAGAGATTTACTTTTCCTTGTCTACCCTGTTGTATTTTTAATTTTCGTACCCTGCATGTGGTATTACTTTTTGAATTACAAAAACTAATCTAAAAAACCCAAAATTAATCTACAAATGAAAAAATCCAGGAAATAATATTAGTGTACACCGTTGTAGCATATACACTATTGCTTTTTCATATACAGAGTATCAAAAATTCACCACTTTAGGCCAGGCATGGTGGCCATGCCTATAATCCCAGCATTTTGGGAGGACAAGGTAGGCGGATCACTTGAGATCAGGTGTTCAAGACCAGCCTGGCCAACATGGTGAAACCCCAACTCTACTAAAAATACAAAAATCAGCTGGGCACAGTGTCACATACCTGTAATCCCAGCTACTCGGGAGGCTGAGGCAGGAGAATCAATTGAACCCTGGAGGCGGAGGTTGCAGTGAGCCAAGATCGCGCCAGTACACTCTAGCCTGGGTGACAGAGTGAGACTCCTTCTCAAAAAAAAAAATTTTTTTATCACTTTAACAATATGGAAAATAATTTCTGGAGTGCATATGACAGTACTGCCAGACAAAAACCAATACTATTTCGGTGGAGAGAAAGGTATGTGGCACTAATGATCACATGGCTCATATTCATTCCAGATAGGAAGTGTTTGTCAGCAATACTCCATTGTTTTATTGCCTGGGTTTGAATCTTCGCTTGACATTTAGGAGCTTTGATGCTGTGTATAAACTACATAATTCTATGCCTCAGTATCCCCTTACCTACAAAATTAGAATAGTACTAGTATCTACATTGAGGCTTGTGATAATTAAATAAGTTAGCCAGGCAAGGTGGCTCACACCTATAATCCCAACACTGTGGAAGGCTGAGGTGGGCGGATCGCTTGAGGTCAGGAGTTCAAGACCAGCCTGGCCAACATGGTGAAACCTTGTCTCTACTAAAAACACAAAATTAGCTGGGCATGGTGGCACATGCCTGTAATCTCAGTTACTCAGGAGGCTGAGGCAGGAGAATCACTTGAACCTGAGAGGTGGAGGTGGCAGTGAGCCAAGATCATGCCACTGCCCTCCAGCCTGGGTGACAGAATGAGACTCCATCTCAAAAAGTAAATAAATAAATAAGTTAATATATGTAAAACTCATAGAATAGTCCCTGCTATATAGTAAGCAAAATCTAAGAATTTGCTACCACTGCTTTAGAATTATTATTGAAATTACCATCCATGTAGTTTTGTCATTTGTTTTTTTCATTTTTTTTTTTTTTTAAGAGATGGGGTCTTGCTCTGTCACCCAAGCTGGAGTGTAGTGGCGCGATCTCAGCTCACTGCAACCTCCGCTTCCTGGGTTCTAGCAGTTCTCCTGCCTCAGCCTCCCGAGTAGCTGGAATTACAGGGACATGCTGTCAAGCTCGGCTAATTTTTCGTATTTTTAGTAGAGACATGGTTTCACTGTGTTGCCCAGGCAGGTCTCAAACTCCTGAGCTCAGGCAATCCACCTGCCTCAGCCTCCCAAAGTGCTAGGACTGCTCAGAAAATCCATCACGCCCGGCCTGCCATCTTAAACTACTAATTAGAAAACAAGCTAAGAATGGTGGCTGATACCTGTAGTCTCAGTGCTTTGGGAGACTGGGGTGGGAGAACTGCTTGAGGCCAGGAGTTTGAGACCGGCCTGGACACCACAGTGAGACCCCATCTCTACCAAAAATAAAAAATTATCTGAGAGTGGTGGTATGCACCTATAGTTCCAGCTATTAGGGAGACTGAGGTGGGAGGATCATTTGAGCCTGGGAGTTATGATCATTTGAGCCTGGGAGCTCAAGACTGCAGGAAGCAAGACTGCATTCGTCTCAGCGACAGAACAAAACCCTGTCTCTTAAAAAAAAAAAGAAAAAGAAAAAGAAAACAATGTAAGGCATGTGAGCAATTAATACATGGTTGTGAGGGTGCTGATCATTTTGTGTCTGTTAGGAAATTACTGAATTAAGTTAAATGTTCATTATTCACCAGATGAGGGTGGCAGGTGGGGGCTGAACCAGCTTAGGGACAGCATTTTGAAAACTGGCACATTCCCAGGCTGACTCCCAAGTGACAAGATCTCTGGTAAGAATTCACTGAATCCACGGTCTCACATGCTGTTGAATAAACACTTGTTCAACAAAAGAATACACAAACTAAGCAAAGTGAATGAAGCAGCACAAATTTGAAACATGTGGAAGTATGGATGGTGGAATCTGTTTTCCCCAGATGTGGTTATCCTGAAAGTAAAGATGGGTCCCCAGGACTTATTCACATCAAAAGAAAAGACCAGTAAGGCCAGCTTCCATTACATCCATCCATCAAGATGGAAGACAGAGTCTGAGGAGCACTCCCAATTAAAGAGAGGGAAGGATGTAAAATCAACCAATCGAGAACCATCTGCACAGGAACCTGGGCAGGAAGGGACCTGGGAGGACGTTGAGAGATCAAGGGCTAGCCCTAGACCTGTCCATAATTACGTGATACTGGGTAAGTCCCCTTACTGCTCTCATGCATGATAAAATAAACAAGAAAAGGAGATTTAAAAGAATAAAATTGACCAGCCAGGCAATATGGCGAAACCCTGTCTATATAAAAAAAATTTTAAATTAGCTTGGCATGATGGTGTGCACCTGTGATCCTGGTTACTTGGGAGGGTGACGTGGGAGGGTTACCTGAGCCCCGGGAGGTCGAGGCTGTAGTGAGCCATGATACTCACCACTGCACTCCAGCCTGGGTGATACAGTGAGATCCTATCTCAAACAAATAAATAAAAAGCAATAAACAATAAAAATAGCAGGTATCAGTGCTTATTATGTGATAAGCCACTGACTGGCAATCTGGAGAGTGGGCATTATTTCTTTTTCTTTTCTTTTTTCTAAAATCTTACATTTCCAACTTCTTTCGAAAAAGTTCTGGCAGCTCTAGGCTCACATGCCTACATGATAACAACAGGCTATAAATGGGCAGTGGCCACTCTTTATATTTTTTATTTTATTTTTATATATATATTTAAAATGCTTTCTACATTTCAAATATAGACTTCTAAAACCTGATTTTTTTTTTTTTTAGAAAGAAAGAGAAAGAGAGAGGGAAGTTTTTTTTTTAAGAGAAAGAAAGAAGTAGAATAAAAGAGAAAAAAGAAAGAAAGAGGGAGA
>PVKP010030148.1:0-28244 GCA_004027715.1 Plecturocebus donacophilus
TTCACTCGTGCACACACACACGGCCCAGCCTCACTTCACTCGTGCACACACACACGGCCCAGCCTCATTTCACTCGTGCACACACGAGCACACGGCCCCGTCCTGCAGGCCCCGTGGGGGGCCCACGCTGCCGTCCTGTGCTTCCGACAAGGCCGTGTCCGCACACCTGCGAGGGAAAGAGGAACAGCTTCATACCAGGAGCGGTTTTCATGCGTAAATAAAATCGCGGAGTGCGCGTGGATTTTATAAGTACCGCATTTCCCTAGAAAAGCACGGAGCAGGCCTAGAGCAAACGACTTTAGTCCATAAATTTGGAAAAATAGCTTCCCTCTCCAGGAGGGTAAAGCTTTTGATGTATCCAGAGCATTTATGATGGTTTTAGAGGATTTTTGGACCCATGTTTGTTTCACAAGGTTGGCATGGAAATCTCATCTGCTCTTAGCTTTTCTGAATTGTTAAAGCATCGAAGGTCTGATCTTCATCTCTCCATAGGCCAAGAGAAAGACCTGTGGCTTCGGCCTTACACAGTTCTTCCCATGGCGTATTCTGCATAAGTTAAATTGTCCACGGCTTCGAAAGGGCTGCAAAATGTTTCGCTTTTGTTTTTCTTCTCTTTATTCTTTTTTTAAAGCTCCTCTAGGTGATTCATCAGGCATACTTCTTGAGCCAGCTGTGAGAGATTAAGCAATGTTATTTGCATACATGGGAAGAATTTTCAGGCAAGAAACCTCCGCCTGTTGAATACATTCATGTCAATAGAACAAATGTTTTAAAGCTGAACAAAAAGAAAGCAAGGGGCACATGAGAGAGAACTGACTCTGGGTATGAGCCAGGCCGAACTTCGATCATCACTTCAAACAGGACTCGATCTGACCAGCTGTGGCATGCTCTGGGTGGAAATCTGCAGCTCTAACTCGCTTTTTCCTTCAGTCCGGTGGCCCTAGCATGGGAAGGCCCTGGTCGCAAACCTGTGTCTTCCGAAGTGAGGCCCAGAGCGTCAGAGAAGTGAGGGAAAGTGGGAAACGCAGCATGCCTGAGTTAGAAGGCTTGGGCTTTACCTGCGGCTGGGCCAGTAGATAAACACAATGGCTCTTAATAATGTTAAAACTCAAGGCACGGTTTCAGCAATGACAATACGCACTCATTGAGTGCTTTATACACGTCGCGTGCTATACCAGTGTTGACAGAAAAGCTTTAAAAAATTAAAAGTTTATTTGCGTGAAGAGGAATGCATGGACCAGGTAGCACTCTAAACCAAAAGGGGCTCAGAGCACTCTGCTGTGCGGGTGTCGGGCCGTGAGCTCTTACAGGCAGAACACAGAAGTACAGAAATGGCAGCAGCTTGGCTTCGGGGGGCCTTATCTGCACATTGATCAGCTGGCTGTCTGTGATCAGCTGAGACCTGCTGTGTATTAAAAATACATATATACTCCCAAAGCGGGTTTCAGTGCGTTCACATACTAAGTTAGATTGCATTTCCTTACTTAGGAACTCAGAACTTAATTGAACACAAGGCATTTTATAAGCATGAACTAACATATTTTCAATAGCCCTATATATATACATATGTTTTTTTAACAAATGGGCTACCTGAGGCTTAAAGAGGACGATTTTCCCAGTCGTTTTGCTAAGGATGATACTTTGACCAACCAATCAGACTTTTCTGGACTTCAGTTGTTTGTTGTTTGTTTTTAATCTGAAAAATGAAGTCATGGAGTAGGTGCACGCTGCAGTTCTTTCTAACGCCACCGTGACTTGATTGGACAAATTCTCTTAGCTGTGCAAGATGTGTTGTCTCTCTGTAATCTGAGTTTTCACAGACCAGTTCTGCTGCCCATCCTTCTGAGTGTCTCACTTGGACAGGAGAAAGAAAAGGAGCACAGAGCGGTTGTGACGTCACGGAAACTACGTCACACTGTGACTTCCGGTAGCACAGCGTCAGCTGCAGAGAAAGCCTTCAGTGCGGGGTCTTCACGTCAGTCACTGTGTGGCTTCCGTCAGCTTGCTCACAGCCTCTTTTCCACCTAGTTCTTATTTATTCATTTTCTGAAGACACAGGTGTAGGTGATCGTTAGAGTAGCTATACGATCTAACATCTGATATCTAAGACAACTAAATGCCAAGTAATGAAGTACCAAAATGTTACAAATCAGGCTCAAACCAGGAAAAATAGTAATAATTTACTCTGTATTTCCTTTCTGGTACCTCAGCCACATATGGTTATTTTTTTTCTCAAAGTCTAACATCAAGGAAATTAGAAAGGAATATGCAGTTGGACAAATTTTACTGATGAAGAGCAATTTCTTAATGATCTTTGAAATCCACTTGAAAGCCAATGTAGATGAGAAATTACAAATGTTGGAATGAAGGGGAGGCCCTATTCGTTCTCAGCGTTCAGGGGACCGTAGGACATCCTAATCTGCCTTCTACTCACAGGCAGCTTGCAAAGGAAAGAAAAATAATAGCTTACCAATGTGGTCATTAGATAGGTAGGTAGATAGGGGAGAGAAAGGAGAGAGATGCGAGGAAAACTGTTGAAAATATCACCATGGGTAAATATAGTATCAGAGGTTCTTCATTTGTTTGGTTTTGGAAGTACTTATACTTCAGGCAGAACTAGATGGGGATGCAAATCCCACCAAACACTGAAAAGAAGAGTCTATTTTCTTGACATTGAAAACTCTCATACCCTCAAAGACTGAAGACTAACCTTTGATTTGCTGAAAGCTCACCTAACAGTTGAAGAATTCTATGCTCTGCAGCTTTGGATTACTCCTGTGGTTGACGTTTTGCTTTCCAGAGTTTAGAGTTGAGGTGGGGTTTCATCAAAGCCCCTTGCACATGGTGCTGACCTGGATTTTCTTTCATTACTCCATGCCCTCTAACTGTCCCTCCCACCCTCAGTTTTCTGCTGTGGCAAAAGTAGTCTGTTTAAATCCTTAGCAACCATTTACTTGATACGGTAAAAACCCAGCTGAAAGGTGCAAATAATTCAAGACTCGTATACATTTCTTAACTGGAAACTAATTTTTAGGTATCCTGGAAGGTTTTTTAATTGTTCCCAGGTATTTCAATAAACCGTTAAAATTTCAGTTCAATTACATATTTTTTAGTTGGAAATAATTTCAAATTTAAGGAAATGCTACAAAAATAAGAATAATACAAAGAACTCCCAAACACCTTTAGTAAGACTTATTGTTAACATTATACCCCATTTGTTTTCTCAATCTTTGTTCTGTCTCTCTTTGTGTCTCTGTCTCTCTCACTATATATATAGATATGTATATATATGTGTGTATACATGTATGTGTAATTATGTGTGTATATATATATATATTTGCAGTTAAGTTTCATAACATCATAACATTCATTAAAATCTTACTCTTCAGTTTATATTTCCCAATATTTGTATTTTTACATAAATCATATAATTTAAAATTTTAGTAAGTTGATGCAGTCACTTATTTTTATTTTGTATAATTATGTATTTATATTTACCTATTCTTCCTTTTACTTTACTGTTTTGTAAATTGATCCAATAATACACCTCACAGCATTTTTTCCAGAGGATCCAGTCTAGGATCAGAAATTGCATTTACTTATCATGTCTCTTTAGTTTCTTTTAATTTGGAAAAAAAAATCTCTATAGTTTTTGAATTTGAGGACATTAACTTTTCTAAAAATACAGTCCCCAATTACTGATAAACATAATGTTTCTCATTTGGGGGTTGTCTGATGTTTATTCATGATTAGATTCAGGTGATGCATTCTCAGCTGGAATACAACAGAGGTATATTTTGTTCCTCTCAAAGTATCACAACTGGGGTGTCTGTATGCTCACATTAGTGATGATACTTTTCATCACCTGAGCAAGATGATGTGTGGTTTCTCCATTATAAAATTGTTGTTTTTTCTTTGCTACTAATAAGCAGTCTGTGGGTAGACAAAACACTTAAAGAGCATGAAATGCATTATTCTTCAGCAAAAAATTCCCCATAGGTTTATTATCAAGGATAATTCTAGCCTGACTCAGTCTTTACTCTAATAATTACAAAATAGAGGTTTTTTCTTCTAACTTTATTACTTCTGACACATTTACTAGTCATACAACATTCTATCACTAGCGAGAACTTCCATTCCTGTTTATCACTTCATATCTGTATGAACTCCTGAATTCTTATTCTTTCAGTGGTTTATAATTCATGACTCTTCTTATTTTGGTGCTCAAATCGTCCCAGATTTGGGTCACTGGAGCTCCCTTCAGGTAGTACCTTGTAATATACCTCCATCATTTTTTTGAGCACTATCTTACTTTGTGGCATAACAAGGCGTTTTGGATTCACCTTGAACCTACCCTGCCCAAGTCATAAAAACAACAGTTTTTCCAAGGATCCCTAGTTCTCTTTGTGGAAATGATATTAGAGAACAAAACCCAGCCTCTTGGTGGTACTGAGGCATCTTTCCTTCTAGGTTCTTTTAGCAAACAGAGCTAGGAATTAGAGAAATCGACACAGCCATATACACATACCCACATACACACATACCTTTATGTGAGCACATTGCAAGGACCTATTCCTAATCCCAGGGTTTGAGATTATTTTAAACTGAAGACATTTGAGATTCAACAGATACAGAAATAAGGCTTTTGGGAGCTTTCCTGGTTTGACTAAAAGCAGAAACTTTGGGGAAATGAGATTGCATGACTATGGGGAAGTTATTGCTCCCTGGAAGGAGAACAAGAGTAAACTGATCATAAACTCCTCTCTGGGGAAGTTTTATGGCCATAAAGAAGATGGAAAGACCACGTGCACTTGTGTAAACAAACATTATCATAAACTTTCTTACCTCTTGTTTGTTCTTCTAAAAATCCCTTTGTCTTCCACACACACAAAAACCCATGTGTTCTTTCCATCGAGGCCCTTGCTCACTTCTCTCTTTATCTGACTAAGTTCTATTATAAATCTCTAACTATATATCTGGCTACTTTTGGCAAGCTCCCATATGCATGTGAATAAACTTTTTTTTCCTGTTAATCTGCTTAATTTGCAGGCTCCCAGATACAGAACCTAAAAGGTTAGGGAAAAACCTTTTGCTCCCTGAAAACATATATATGTGTATGCTCCTACATTTACATGGTTTTAGAAAGTATGGGTTTGTAATGATATTTCCAGTATTAATATATTACACAGGCTTTCACTTCTTGTAGAAAGTGAAATAAAAGTTCTTCTTCAAATTCTCTTAGCCTATTCATAATAGATAGTAGTCTATTTCTCTAGGTTAATCTACTCAAAGGCCTCTGTTACATCTGCTAGATAACATAAAGAAATCAGTGTATTTTGTGTTCTTAGTTCTTATATTTAAACCTAGATATCTGCCCTGACATACCTGGATAAGCCCGGGAAGCCTTAGGTCATAGCTTCTTTCTCTTTCCTTATTTAGGAGTATTTTTACCTCTCTCAGCATTCTGTAAGCTACTTCCGCTTTTCCTTTGTTCTCCTCTGCCCTTACCTCTTTAGAAAAGTTTTAAGTTGTTAGACAATCAGGTGTAGTCTAAAATGTGAGGTCCAGTTCCAGCCAATGGCATCAGGACACAGCTATAGGGCCAGATGTGTTAGGCATAAATATGCCTACTCTTCCTTTATTCAGTGCACTCTCATGGCAAGACCGCTGGAGAGCAGTGCCCTTTCTGCAGAAAGTGAAAGAAAGCCTTCCTGAGAAACCTTTTGTCTGAATGCGGATTCTTCCCTGAGATGTTAGAAGATAAGCACTTATTCCCAACAATTCTCTTCCCCAATTGTCTATCTTTGTGTAACTTCTTACAGAAGATAACCCTGACTTCCATAACATCCCCCAATTTTTAAGTACTTTTAAAAATGTCAATAGCTTTTGGAGTACAAGTGGTTTACGGTTATATGGATGAATTGTATAGCAGTAAAGTCTGAAATGTGAGTGCATCCATCACCTGAGAAGTATATGTTGTACCCAATATATAGTTTTTTATCTTTCATGCCCACTCCCAACCTTCCCCTTCCAAGTCTTCATAGTCTTATGGTATCACTCTATAGTGTTTGCATACCTATAGCTTAGCTCCTGCCTACAAAGTGAGAGCATGTGATTATTTGGTTTTCTATTCCTGGGTTACTTCACTAGAATTATACTCTCCATCTTCATCTGAGTTGTTGCAAAAGACATTATTTGCTTCTTTTTAAGGCTGAGTAGTATTCCATGATGTGTATATACTACAGTTTGTTTATTCACGCATTGCTCAATGCACACTTAGATTGGTTTCCTGTCTTTGCAATTGTGAATTGTGCTGAAATAAATATACATAGGCAGGTGAATTTTTCATATAATAATTTCTTTTCCTTTGGGCAGAAACTCAGTAGTAGAAATGCTGGATCAAATGGCAGATCTACTTTTAGTTCTTTAAGAAAACTTTGTACTGTTTTCAATGGAGTTTGTATTAATTTGCATTTCCCCCAGTGGTGTATAAGAATTTCCTTTTCATCACATCCATGCCATCTATTGGTTTTGACTTTTTAATAATGACAATTCTTGCAGGGGTAATGTAATGTCTCCATGGGGTTTTAATTCACTTTTCCCTGATGATTTGTAATATCGAGCATTTGTTTCAAATTTGTTGACCATTTGTCTATCTTCCTTTGAGAATTGTCTGTTCATATCATTTGTTCATTTTTTATGAGATTGTTTACTTTTTTCTTGCTGATTTGTTTAACTTTCTTGTAGATTCTGGATATTAGTCCTTTGTTGGATACATAGTTTGCAAATATTTTTTTCCCATTCTATGGGTTATCTGTTTACTCTGATGATTATTTCTCTTGCTGAACAGAAGCTTTTTAGTTTAATGAAGTTCCATTCATTTATGTTTTTTATATTCCCTTTGCTTTTGGGGATCTTAGCCATGAACTATTTGCCTAGGTTAATGTCCAAAAAGAGATTTTTCCCAAATTATCTTCTATAATTTTTATGGTTTCAGGTCTTAGATTTAAATATTTGATCCAAATTGAGTTAATTTTTGTATAAAGTGAGAGATAGGGATTCAGTTTTACTCTTCTACACATGATTAGCCAATTTTCCCAGCACTATTTATTAACTAGAATGTCCTTTCCCCAATTTATGCTTTTGTATGTTTTGTTGATCAGTTGGTTATAAGTATTTGGCTTCATTTCTGGGTCCACTTTTCTGTTTTATTGGTCTACACGTCTACTTTTATACCAGTACCATACTGTTTTGACAACTATAGCCTTGTAGTGTAATTTGAAGTCCAGTAACGTGATGCTTCCTGATTTGTTCTTCTCCTTACGATTGCTTTGGCTATTCAGGCTCTTTTTCGGTTCCCTGTGAATTTTAGGATTGTTTTTTCTAACTCTGTGAAAAAATGATGTTGGCATTTTGATGGGAATTGCACTGGATCTGTAGATCACTTTGGGCGGCATGGACATTTTCATAGTATTGATTCTACCCATCCATGAGCATGGGATGTATTTCCATTTGTTTGTATTATCTATGATTTCTTATAGCAGTGTTTTGTAGTTCTCTTGTAGATTCTTCACCTTCTTTGTTAAGTATATTTCTAGGTATGTTATTATCATTATTTTTTTTTTGCAGCTTTTATGAAGGGAATTGAGTTCTTAATTTCATTCTCAACTTGGACATTCTTGGTGTATAGCAAGCAATACTACTGATTTTATACATTGAATTTCTAACCTGAGACTTTACTGAATTCACTTATCAAATCTTAGAGTCTTTGAAGGAATCTTTATGGTTTTATGTATGCAATCATACCTTCAGCAGACAGTGATAGTTTGAATTCCTCTTTTCCAATTTGGAGGTAATTTAATCATGGGGGCAGTTACCCTTACGCTGTTCTCATGATAGTGAGTTCTCATGAGATCTGGTGTTTTATAAGGGGCTTTTCCCTGTTATGTTCCTCACTTTCTCTTGCTGCTGCCATGTGAAGAAGGACATGTTTTCTTCCCCTTCCACCATGACTGGAAGTCTCCTGAGGCCTCCCAGCCATGCTGCACTGTGAGTCAATTAAAACTGTTTTCCTTTATAAATTACCCAGTGTCAGGTATGTCTTTATCAGCAATGTGAGAATGGACTAATACAGAAAATTGGTACTGACTAATGAGGTGCTGCTATAAAGGCACCTGAAAATGTAGAAGCAACTTTGGAACTCGGTAACATAGAGGTTGGAAATATTTGGAGGGCTCAGTAAAAGGTAATAGGAAAATGTGGGAAAGTTTGGAACAACCTAGAGTAGTGTGGGGGAGACAGGAAGATGGTGGAAAGTTAGGAACTTCCTAGAGACTTGTAAAATGGCTTTGACTAATATGCTGTCAGTCCAGGCTGAGGTGGTCTCAGGTGGAGATGAGAAACTTGTTGGGAACTGGAGTAAAGGTCCCTCTTGCTATGCAAAGAGATTGGCAGCATTTTGTCCCTGCCTAGAGATCTGTGGAACTTTGAACTTGAGAGAGATGATTTAGGGTATTTGGCAGAAGAAATTTCTAAGTGACAAAGTGTTCAAGAGGAAGCAGAGCATAAAACTTTAAAATATTTGCAGCTTAACAAGGCAGTAGAAAGAGAAACACATTTTCTTGGGAGAAATTTAAGTCAGCTGCAGAAATTTGCATAAGTAACAAGGATCATATGTTAATCACCAAGACAATGGGGAAAATGTCTCCAGGACATGTCAGAGAACTTTACAGCAGCACCTCCCATCACAAAACTGGAAGCCAAAGAAGAAAAAATCGTTTCCTGGGCCGGGCCCAAGGCCCTCCTGTGGTGTGCAGCCTAGTGACTTGGTGCCCTGAGTCCTAGCTACTCCAGCCATGGCTCTGAGCAGCCAGGGTACAGCTCAGGCTGTGGCTTCAGAGGCTGCAAGCTCCAGGCCTTGGCAGCTTCCACATGGTGTTGACTCTGAAGATTCACAGAAGCCAAGAATTAAGATTTGGAAACCTCCACCTAGACTGCAGAGGATGTATGGAAACACCTGAATGTTCAAGCAGAAGTTTGCTGCAGGGGAGGGGCCCTCATAGAGAACCTCTGCTAGGGCAGTGCAGAAAGAAAATGTGGGGTTGGGGCCTGCACACAGAGTCTCCACTGGGGCACAGACCCCAGAATGGTAGCTCCACTGACAGCTTTCACCATGGGCCTGGAAAAGCCACAGACACTCAATGCTAGCTCATGAAAACAGCTTGGAGCGGAGCTGCCCAAGGGCCATGGTAGCTCACCTTTTGCAACTGCATGGCCTGGATGTGAGATACAGAGTCAAAGGAGATCATTTTGGAACTTTAAGATTTATTGACCACCCTATTAGATTTGGGACTTGCATAGGGCCTGTGGCCCCTTTGTTTTGGCCAATTTCTCCCATTTGAATTGGGTGTACTTATCCAATCTCTGTACTCCCTTGTATCTAGGAAGTAACTAACTTGCTTTTGATTTTGGCTCATAGGCAGAAGGGACTTGCCTTGTCTCAGATGAGACTTTGGATCTAAACTTTTGAGCTAGTGCTGAAATGAGTTAAGACTTTAGGGGACCATTGGAAGGGCATACTTTTGTTTTGAAATTTGCGGACATGAAATGGCAGAAGCCAGGGGCAGAATAATACGGTTTGGCCATGTTACCCCCCAAATCTGATCTTGAATTGCATTTTCCGTAATCTCCACATTGAAGTGGGAGGGACTCAGTGGGAGGTAATTTAATCATGTGGGTGGTTACCCTCTTGCTGTTCTCAAGATAGCGAGTTCTCACAGGATCTGATGGTTTTATCAGAAGCTTTCCTCTCTTTTCGATGGCACTTTCTCCTGTTGCCACCATGTGAAGAGGGACATGTTTGCTTCCCCTTTCACCGTGATAGTAAGTTTCCTGAGGCCTCCCCAGCCGTGCTGAACTGTGAGTCAACTAAATCTCTTTCCTTTATAAATTCCCCAGTCTTAGCTATGTCTTTACTAGTAGCAAGAAAATGGCCTTATGCACCATCTGACCCTGGGCTTTTTTTTGTTTTGGGCATTTTTTTTTAAACTACAGATTCAATCTCACCGCTTGTTATTGGTCTCTTCAGTGTATCTATTTCTTCCTGACTTAATCTAGGAGGGCTGAATGTTTTCAGAAATTTGTTTCCTCTAAATTTTCCAGTTTGTGTGCATAGAAGTGATCATAGTATTTTTGAATAATCTTTTGTATTTCTGTGGTGTTGGTTGTAATGTCTGCAGTTTCATTTCTAATTGAGTTTATTTGAATCTTTTCTTTACTAATTATTAAACTAGATAATGATACATCTTTTTTTAGATTTTCAAAGAACTAGTTTTTTGTTTGATTGATTTTTTGCATTTTTGTTTGTTTGTTTTGGTTTCATTTGGTTCTTTGATCTTTATTTCATTTATTCTGCTAACTTTGAGTGGAGTTTATGATTGTTTCTTTGGCTCCTTAAAGTGTGACACTAGGTTATCAATTTGTAATCTTAGACTTCAAGATAGAGGTCTCTTGAAGCTCACCTCATTCCCCTATGGTGTGCATGTTTTAATTTATTTTTTACCCAGTATTTTATTTACTGAGTTGAATAGTTCAGGCTTCAGGCCAGTAGAGGGGGTGTCCGTGAGTAGAGACCAGCTGTGGTGAAAGCAGGTAGATAAATGCTATTTCCAGTGATGGGCAGAGCTCCCAGCCTTGACAGAGGTGGCTGGAGGAACTGCCAGTAAAACATGCTGAGGTATTATCAGGGGGAAGGGCAAGGCCCACTTCAGCTTCCCTTCCATGCCAGCAGGAATGTCATCCACCTCCCAGATACACTTCTGACCCAGTGTTCCAGCAATTCAGATCAGACAGGCACCCCAATCAAGTTCTCGATCTCCACTTGCAGGGCAAGCAGTCGTCCCTGTGGGGGTCAGGGAGCAGTTCTCTGGCCACCGGGGTAGTGTTCCAGAAAGGAGCATACCTGCCTCTGCTTCACAGAAGGCTCCACACAGGGAGTGGAGAATAGCAGGCAGAAGTAAGCCTCACCTAGCTCCCACACACTTGGCACAACAGGTCTGTAACCCTCAGTATTTTCTAGCGGCAAGTAGCTAAATTCCAGGCAGTCTATGCTTAGAACTCAAAACTGCCCCAGACCGTAAGCCTTTCCCGGCTGAGACAGGAACCTTGGGTTTCAGGCTATTCCCTTCCTGTTCACCGTCAAACCTGGGGCACCCAGGTCACTTGACCATGGTAGCAGAACACCTCTCACTCACCCCCAGTGAGTACTTTTCTAATGACTGCATTTATATTACATCGACTTTCATCTGTAGTATTTACATTCTTGTTAATTTTCAGAAATTCTGTAACTTGTTAGTATTTCCCTTTTTATTTGAGATGTATAATAGAACTTATAATTTCCAGTTAAAAAAGTATTTTTGTCTCATTTTTAATTTCTGGAGATACTGTATTACGATCAGGAACTGTAACATTTGCATTTTATGGAATATATGGATTTTTCTCCATATCTTAGTATATGATAAATGTTTGTGAATTTTCCATACATGCTTAAGAAAAAAAATATTTTCCATTTTTATGGTGTATTATTTAATCTATATCTGAAAGTTCTACCATATTGTGTTGTTTAGTTTTTTTCTATTTTAATATATATTTTGTTCACTTATTTGTCTTTTACAGAGAGTGGTATGTTAAATATTGTCTATATTAGTGTGCATCTATGTATTTTTCTTTGCAGCTTTTACAGTTCTTATTTGATACAGGTATTTGCCACATTATTTAGTATGTGAATGCTCAAGACTTTTGTATTTTCATTCAAGGTTAGAGTGTTTACCATTACGAAATATTCTTTTTTGTCTTATTAAATGCTGCTTAAATTCTGCTTTATGTAGTAGCAGAGGCTTAACATTTTGTTCTTGTCTCATTTGAATTAGTAGATCTTCAGTTTGTCTTTTAGTTATATAATTTCTAATCACTGAATTTTTAGTGTTTCCCTGTATATAACATAATTGGGTTTTGTTTTATGAGTTAATTTGAACATATTTTTTCTTTAGTAAGCAAATTAGGCTCATTCACATTTGTTGATATGACTGTTATGCTCATTCTCAATTCCGCCTCTCATGTTATATTATAATTAAAGTGCATATTAGATTTAGCATGACCTCTTGGATCTTCTTACAATTTCAATTATTGAGAAAATTTATACCTTAATTTTTATGTTGGCAGTTTACTTTGAATCAATATTTTAATAAGATTTCAATTCCTTTTTTCTCATTTAACATTTTATTTTTTGATATGCTGGTTTCCTATAGTATTCATTAATTCCAATATTCTATGATGAAACAATTGACAATGATAGTCTACTTTTTCTTTTTCTCTTTCTTCTCCCATTCATTGGTTTTATTCCTTCTACTTTGTGTGGGCACATAATGTATAATTTTAAGATGTAAATCTACCCATGACCTCAGCCTTGTGTTACTCTTATACCCGCAATGAACTTGTAAACTCCTCGGTCTTTTCCCAATGCCTTCCAAGTCATTTTTTTAGATGAAGCTCATCCTCTAGTAGATACCTCAGGAAGGGAAATTGTGTGCAATGTTCCACTGTACAGAATTTTTTTTTTAGATGAAGCTCATCCTCTGCATACCTCAGGAGGGGAAATTATGTACAGTATTGAGTTCTGGAACATTCAGAAATGTGTCTTGGGCCAGGCATGATGGCTCACGCTTGTTATCCCAGCACTTTGGGAAGCCAAGGCAGGTGGATCAGCCGAGGTCAGGAGTTTGAGAACAGCCTGGCCTACATGGCAAAACCCTGTCTCTACTAAAATTACAAAAAGTAGCTGGACATGGTGGCTCATGCCTGTAATCCCAGCCACTCAAGAGGCTGAGGCAGGAGAATTGCTTGAACCTGGGAGGTAACAGTTGCAGTGAGCCACTGCACTCCGGACTGGGAGGCATAGTGACTCCTTGATCTCAACAACAACAACAGGAGCAACAACAAAGTGATAACAAGAAATGTACCTTGACACCTGAAAGTTTGAACAGACATATTATCTTTGATGCATTCTTTCTTTCAGCTCTCTGAAAATGTTACCACATTGGTGACTTTCTTTCCACGTTGTTTTCAAGGAATCAGAGTCTGCCTAGGGTGTCTAGGTTTTCTGATTTATAAGTCATTTTATCTTTCTGCTTTAAAAATCATAACTTTGTTTTTATTGTTGAGGTCTAACAGTTTTACTAGCATATGGCTCAAAGATAATTGATCCAAGTCATTTTCCTTGAAAATAAAACATTTTCACTGTGTATTTTAGGATATAGTTTGAAGTATTAAGTTTGTTCATTGTTTTGATTTTCTACTTCAGAAACATTAATTAGACATATGTTAGGCCCTCTTTGCTTTCTGTAATTTCTCTTTACTTCTTTCTTTACATCATTTTTATTATCTTGATTGTTTTTCTGGTTTTCTTTAATGCGTATTATTACATTTTAAAATGTATTTTTGGGAGTCTCTTTTTTGTTTAGTTTTTAACTATTATATAATTATACCTTCTATTTCTTTCTTTTTAAGTTCAGTCAACTCTTGTTTAATTTCTATTGTGTTTTTATAATTTGAGGTCATAGAATTTTTTCCTGGTTCATACTGTTTCCTTGTGTTGTTTTGTTTTTGTTGTTGTTCAAAGTCCGAAGTACTTGTTTAAAAATATGTAATTCATCTTGAAGTATTGTGTTACAGATTTTGGGGTGATGTTTAACCAACACAAAAGCATTCATTTATTTATCTATTTATTTATTTATTTTTACATTGGCCTGTGTGCAACCTTCCTTCTATTTCTATTCATTTTGTGGACAGAGTTCCTAGTTTGAGAGTTTCTTCTTCCATTTTGGCATTCTGTTAGGAAGGACTTTTTGTGGACAATGGTGGTAGTGGTGATGGTCGTATAGGAAAAAGGAAAAGATTGAAGTTTCACAAAATTCTTAATTTTTCTCTCTGATTCATTATTCCTCCTCTGCTTTTGTCTCCAATAAGTGTCACCCCATGTATCTGAAATGATTATCTGATGCTACAATTTAGCACATGTTTAAGTACCTTATGGTATTTCTCTGAATTGTGTCTCAATCTGTGTTTCATATTTTGGCATATATTAATGCACATTTTCTTACTGGGGCATGATTTTTCCTGTTTTCTGTACATATTTTACACCTATCTACATTTTTATTTTATTTTTTTTCTACATTTTTATTGCAGAGTTCTTTAAACTTCTCCAGCCAGCAGCCTCAGGTGTTTAATAGGGTTTGTGTGAGCTCTGTTGGCATTTGTTTATTTTCTTCCCTCTTGTGGAAAATTAAGATTTCAATATTGACATTCTGTGTCTCCTAGTAATGCAGAAGCCATAGATTCTATGTGGTTTTGTTTGCTTTCCATGTGAACTTTATGGATTTGTGGAGAAGATGTATGGGAATTTCAGAATCATTATTTTTCAAACCTACAAACTAAGAGTTAATTTTGTAAGAAAAAAATAAGGATTCTCTTACATATACACTCTCCATAAGTGTGAGCTGCATAAAGTTACTTCCTTCCAAACAATATAATATGGAAAGGATGAAATACAAAGTTCTGGCAAACACTACTTTCACCAAGTGACTAAGGTTAAGATCAATGGTCACGAATCATGCTAATGGAACATGCCTTTGATATGAAAATAGCACTATGTTCTGTGATCTTCCTCCCCAAAACACATAAATCCAGTTTAGTCATGAGAAAAACGTCACACAGATTTTAATAGAAGAGAATTATGTAATAGTTTACCAATACCCTACAAAACTGTTAAAGTCAGAAAAAACAAGGAAAGTATATGAAACTGTCATAGCCGACAGGAGTCTAAGGAGATATAAAAATGAAATGTAATGTGGTGACCTGAATAGAACCTAGAATAGAAAAAAATAATGTAAAAAACAAGGAAGTCTGAAAAACATATAGATTTCAGCTAATAATAATGTTTCAAGTTAACTATATTATTATGTATAATGTTAATAATAGTGAAAATTGGGGTGCATCTGAGGATACTGATATACAGGAAATCTCTATATCATATTATCAATTTTTAGTAACTATAAAACTTTTCTCTAAAAAGCATATTTAATAATAACAATAAAGATAAAAAATACAATCAGAAAAGCCAACTTTTAGTGATAGAGAAAAATAATGTAATTTATATTTTAAAAGCTATGCATATATTTTGTAAAATATCAAAACTCATTCTCTGGAAATCAATTGTTGACTTATCAACAAATAAATTAGCAATTATTTGCTTGAAGTTTTCTAAAAAAGAACACTGACTGCTCAGATCTAAATAGACATTTAATGTTGAAATTTCTGATTGAGTTTCTAAGTAAGAAAATGTTTAGTGTTTCAGTATGCACTAGAGCTTTTTCTGAAGCTATAGTAAATTAAAGATTATGAGTTTAATCACTTCACTAAGAATAGAGATAACAAATAACATTAACAAAAATATCTAATTTAAGAATTATAATTTTGGTTTATTACTAATTTTGTAACAGAAAGATATCCTAAAAACAGCAATTACTCTAATTGTTTTTTCCTGAAGAAGCCTTGTAGTTCCATGAGTTCAGTTTTATTGGTAGTAGATGCCAGCAGGTAAAATATGATGTATCAAAGTCCTTAGGTTAGTTGAGCATATGGAGCTATTTTTCTCCTTGTTGTGTTTTAGTTCTTAAAATATAACAGCACAAATGCAAGAGTTTGTATGTAGAAATGCTAATTCAATATCATGCTCGAATACTCCCATTTCAGTTAATGTTCCTTTAAATAATAAAAGTGAGGGGCATTTTTTAACAGAAACCTTAACACGGCCTATAAGATTATCACAATCTCTTATAATCCACTTTTCACTCACATTCAAATTTTTTAAAACAATGTTCATAAATGACAGAGAGAAAGAAAAGAAAATTTAATTTTTAATCTGCAAGCTTCATTTAGTGTACATAAATATTAAATTGTATCCACAATTATATTATGTTCCTGTTTCAGGAAAACTGTCAAATAGTGTTTTTCCTTTGCTCTCACACCACCACTACAACATTTATAAACATACAAGACTTCTGTGTTTAAATATGGGGGGTTCACTCTACCACCAGCCAAGTAATTAATTCTGCAGCTGGCCTAGCTGGGTGTCCGCCAATTCAATTCTAACATTATGCGTCTGGGGATAATGTCAGATTTTGCAGATTGAGGGTTCAGTCCCCAAGACTGTTCCTGTTACCATATACTATTTGAAAGTCCAGGCGTCCAGAACTTCTAATTGACTGCCTTCTATTTGGGGTTCCATGACCCCGTCTTTGGGTTCAATTAATTTGCTGGAGCAATTCGCAGAACTCAGAAAAACACTTATGTTCGTCAATTTATCATAAAGATATTGCAAAGGATACAGATGAAGAGGCGTGTAGGGTAAGGCCTGGGGAAAGGGGCACAGAGCTTCCATGCCTTCCCTGGTGCAGCAGCCTTCAGGAACCTCCGTGTGGCCAGCTATCCAGAAGCTCCCTGAATTCAGTCCTCTTGAATTTTTCTGGAAGCCTCATGATGCCAAAATTCCTTCCCCTAGGGTGTAAGGCAGGACCACCTCTGGGGAGGGTCTTATGACTCACAATCAGAAAGGCCAGGTGGGAGATCAGAGTCCTTCCTTGGGGCAGGAAAGAAAGGGACAGAGGAGGTCAAAGAGATTCTGTTTCCTGAGGCCTGTTCTTCAGGCATAACACACCCAACATCATAAGAAATGACTCTAATGAGGGTTTGGGGAGTTACAAGCCAGGGACCATAAAAGAAAATGTGTGTGTGTGTGTGTTTGTGTGTGTGTGCGTGTGTGTGTGTGTGTGTATAACAGCATGACACGTCAAAAATTAAAAAGAGTACAAAACTAGCTTAAAGCTGGCTCTCTCTCTCTCTCTCTCTCTCTCTCTCTCTCTCTCTCTCTCTCTCTGTCACTTGTATCCCTATCTCTCTTCTTTCCTCTCAGATTCCAGGATGACTGCTCTTTCAAGGGATTATATTCCTTATTCTCTTAATTTATTCATTTATTCTGAGCACAAGCTGAAAAACTCAACTTTATGTGGAGGTTTTCTACATCTAAGTTACCAGAGAATAACAGCACTATTTGTCCAGGATCAGTCTCAAATCACATTAGCTCTGAATCTCATTTCCGATCTCATAATCCAAGTTAAAATTAATCCTAAACACTTCTTTTGCCTTCATTAGATATGAAAAAGTATATCTTACTGAAAATTATTTATGATTATTTGAGAATATAAAAAAAGTCATGAGAATAAGTGGAAAGAAGAAATAATTCCATAGATGACCCATCTGAATTTAAAAATCTGTGCTCCTGCGTGGAATAAAGAATTTGCCTTTTGATTTGGAAGTAAAATTAAAATTTGATAAAATGGGATTGAATTTGGACTCCTGATTAATATTTTCAAGAGTCATTGACATTAATTCTCTCTGTTTACTCATGAAAAGTAATAATTCCTCCCTGCACCTAATTTGCAAATTATTTTAATTAGTCTTTGCAGGAAAAAATATCTTCCATGCAGGTGGGTAAGGGCCTCCCACATGTGAAATTCTCAAGCAGTTTATAACTAAAAAGGTGAGGTGAGGGCACCTATTTGAGAGGTTTCTCACACAAGTGCTCTGTTACTACATCTGCTAAACATCCTCACCGAAATAATCTACAATATGGACATGTAAACATTATTTTCAATTTAAAATATACGGAGGTCTATCTAGGAAATTAACAAAATGTAAGGAGTGGAAGCCAATATGACTGACGAGGTGCAGCCAGGGATGACATCTCACACCTAGAGACGGAATAGCAGGAGGCTGGCATGCACCAAGTACATCTCTGGGGGAAAGGCCGTGAGAGGGCACGGAAAGAATGAGGGCCTTGGGATGACGGAGGAGTGGGGCGGGAGCCCTGTGCAGCACTGCTCAGCACCAGGACATGTTCCTGGTCCCCAACAGCTCCTGGAGAAGGGGTGAGTGGAACAGGAAAAGAATAGCCTGTCTCCCCACAGACCTCCAGAATCCTAGCCGCAGGAGACCCTACGGCCCCACAGTCACTTAAACTGGCAGGAGGAGCTGTTTGCAGGGGCCACTCTGTGGAGCCCAGGGTGTGAGTCATGGGCACAGCTGTGCCGGAGCACGGCCAGGTGTGACACAGATCCTCCAGGACTTGTCAGGCTCCTCGAGGTGGCTTTGCCTTTGGTGACTGTGAAACCTGGACAGAGCAGGGCAGTCTTTCCCATGAGACAGCACCAGTCTGATCTGAGGATACCCCTGTTTGCCATCTTCTCTTAGGGACCCAGCCTGGTTGCACCCACTTGTAGTGCTGCTGTGAATGCCAAACCAGGGTGCTTCCTGGGGGACCTGATTATAGCTCTTTCACCAGCAGACCACACCTGATCATTGGAGAACTTCAGCAGACTGGCAGCCACCAACACATGCCAGCCTGCCCACAGCCTGCCCCACTGCACTGCCATGCCAGCCTGCCCACAGCCTGCCCCACTGCACTGCCAGTGCACACGTGGCCATGGCTTCCTTGCCCTCACCTGCTTTGCTGGCACATGCACTCAGATGCATTTCACCTTCTCTCTCTTGCCAGCATGCAAGTGCACACACCCTGTCATCCCCCCACACCAGTGTGAGCATGTGTGCAGAGATGTTGGGATGTCGGTGCCCCATCCCCACTGATGAACAGGGGCCATGCTGTGCTGCTGCTGCTTGCACACACGTGTGAGAACAGACCTCTCTGCCACTGTCCCAAAGAAGCACTTTGGCTGGCACTCCCAATTGTTGTTGCCAACAGACTGGGAACACTTCAGCTCCTCCAGTGCAGCAGGCTCCTCACCTCAAGGGACCCGGGAACAAAGCCAGGGCAGCACCAGCTTCCCAGGGTTAGAGCATGCAGCTCTGAAGCAGTGAGCTTAGCTTTGGTAACTTTAAAGTTTAAAGAAACATCAGACGACACAGAAGAGAATCAGCACAAGATTTTGGCAACTCAAAATGCTAGCATGTCATCTTACCTCCAAACAATTGCACTCGTTCCCCAGCAAGCATTTTTAACCTGGCTGAAATGGCTGGAATAATAGACATAGATTTCAGAATCTGGGTAAAAATGAAGATCATCAAGATTCAGGAGAAAGCAAAAACCCAACCCAAGGAGTCTAAAGTATCCAATAAAACAATACAAGCATTGAAAGAAAAATTAGCACTTTAAGAAAGAACCAAACTGATCTGATAAGGCTTAGAAAATTCATTACGAAATGTAATAGTGCAGTTACAAGTATGAAAATGAGCTTGAAGACCAGTACTTCAAATCAAATCAATCAGACTAAAATAAAGAAAAACAAAGAAAAAGAATGAACAAAATCTCCAAGAAATATGGGATTATGTAAAGAGCCCATATCTATCACACGTTGGAATACTTGCAAGAAAGGGAGAAAAATCAAGCAACTTGGAAACATATTTGAGGATATTGTCCATGAAAATTTTCCCAGCCTCACTAAAGGCCAACATTTAAATTCAGAAAATGCAGAAAAATCCTGTGAGATACGATACAAGATGTACACTCCCAAGACACATAGTCATCAGATTCACCAAAGTCAACATGAAAATAAATATCAAAGGCAGCCAGAGAGAAGGGACAGACAGGTCACCTACAAAGGAAACCCCACCAGGCTACCAGTGAACTTTTCAGCAGAAATCCTACAAGGCAGAAGATATTGGGGCCTATATTTAGCATTCTTAAAGAAAAGAAATTCAGGCTGGGCACGGTGGCTCACTGCCTGTAATCCCAGCACTTTGGGAGGCCGAGGCAGGTGGATCACGAGGTCAGGAGTTTGAGATCAGCCTGACGAACATGGAGAAACCCTGCTCTACTAAAAATACAAAATTAGCCGGGTGTGGTGGTACATGCCTGTAATCCCAGCTCTCGGGAGGCTGAGGCTGGAGAATCGCTTGAACCAGGCTGACGGAGGTTGTGGTGAGCTGAGACCATGCCACTGCACTTCAGCCTGGGCAACAAGAGTGAAACTCCATCTCAAAAAAAAAAAAAAGAAAGAAAGAAAAGAAATTCAAACTCATTCTCTGAGGCCAGCATCATTCTGATAGCAAAACCTGCAGAGATACAACAAAAAAGAAATATCCAGGTCAATATCCTTGATGAACAGAAATACAAAAATCCTGAACAAAATACTAGCAAATTGAATCCAGCAGCTCATCCAAAAGCGAATCCACCATGATCAAGTAGGCTTTATCTCTAGGATGCAAGGTAGGTTCAGCATATACAAATCAGTAGATCTGATTCATCACATAAACAGAACTAAAAGCAAAACCACAAGATTATCTCAATAGGTGCAGAATAATCTTTCAATAAAATTCAACATCCTTTTATGTTAAAACACTCAATAAACTAAGTATTGAAGGTATGTAACTGAAAATAATGAGTCATATATTACAAACCCAGAACCAACATTATACTGAACTGGCATTCCCCTTGAGAACAGGAAATGACAAAGATGCCCACTTTTACCACTCATATTCAAGATAGTAATAGAGGTACTAGGAAGAGCAATCAGACAAAAATAAAATAAATAAAAAGCATCCAAATCTCAAGAGAGGAAGTCAACCTATCTCTGCAGCTGATACGATTTTATACATATCATACCCCAGAGTTTCTGCCTAAAAGCTTACAGCTCTGATAAACAGCATCAACAAAGTTTCAGAATATAACATTATTGTACAAAAATCAGTAGCATTTTTACATACCAACTACCTGCAAACTGAGAACCAAATCAAGAACGCAATTCCATTCAAAACAGACACACACACATACAAATTATCTAGAATATAGCTAACCATGGAGGTGAATGACCTCTGCAATGAGAAATACAAAATACTGCTGAAAGGAATCTGGAACAGCACAAGTAGAAAAATACTCCATGTTCAAGGAGAGGAAGAATCGACATTGTTAAAATGGCCACACGGTTCAAAGTGATTTATAGATTTAATACTATTCCTATTAAACTATCATTTGTGTTTTTTACAGAATGAGAAAAACTATTTTAAAATTCACAGAGAACCAAAAACAAGTCCAAAGAACCAAAGAAACCCTAAGCAGAAAGTGCCAAGCTAGAGGCATTATATAACCTGACTTCAAAATAGTGTACGTTTGCAGTAACCAAAACAGCAAGATCCGGTACAAAACAGACACGTAGGTCAATGAAACAAAACAGAGAGCCCAGAAATGAGCTGCACACTTTCAATCATCGAATCTTCGATAAATTCAACAAAAACCAATGGGAAAATGACTATTTCCTAAATGATGCTGATAACTGGCTAGCCATATGTAGAAGACTGAAGCTGGACCCCTTCTTTTCACTATATAGAAAACTGACTCAAGATGGATTAGAGACTTAAATCTATAACATAAAACTATAAAAACCCACAAGAAAACCTAGCAAATATCATCCTGGGCATATTTCATGATGAAGATGCCTAAAGCAACAAAAACCAGAATTGACAAATGGGACCTAATTAAACTAAAGAGCTTCTGCATAGCAAAGAAACTATCAACAGAGTAAACAATCTACAGAATGGGAGAAACAATTTTCAAACTATGTACCTGACAAAGGTCTAACATCCAGAACCTATAAGGAACTATATTTACAAGCAAAACATACTTACAAGCAAAAATCAAACAACCCCATTAAAAAGAAGAAATACATGTGACCAAGAAGCATATAAGAAAATGCTCAACATTGCCAATCATTAGGGAAATGTAATTCACAACTACAACGTGATACCATCTCACACTAGTCAGAATGGCTACTGTTAAAATGTGAAAAAACAACAGCTACTGGCAAAATTGTAGAGAAAAGGAAACACTTACATACTGCTTGTGGGAATATAATTTAGTTCAGCCATTGTGAAAAGCAGTTTGGTAATTTCTCAAAAAACTTCAAATAGATTTAGCATTCAACCCAGCAATTCCATTACTGGGTATATACCCAGGGGAATATAAATCATTCTCCCATAATGACAAATGCATGTGTGTGTCTATCTCAGTACTATTCACAATATCAAAGACATAATATGAAACTAAATGCCCATCAATGGTAGAGTGCATAACTAAAATGTGGTACATATACACCATGGACTACCACGTAGCCATAAAATCGAATGGTATCATGTCCTTTACAGCAGCATGGATGGAGCTGGACATCATTATCCTAAGCAAACTAACGCAAGAGCAGAAAACCAAGTATTGCATGTTCTCACTTATAATTGGGCATTAAACATTGAGAACACATAGACCCATAGAAGGAAACAATAGACTCTGGGGCCTATTTGAGGGTGGAGGGTGGGAAGACAGTGAGGATAAAATGACCTATCAGGTACTATGCTTATTACCTGGGTGACAAAATAATCTGTACACCAACCCGCAAGACCCACAAATTACCCAGATAACAAACTTGTACATGTAGCCCTGAATCTAAAAAGTAAAAATAAAACAGTACTTATCAGATTTCTGTTGCAAATCTCCTCTATTATAGTTATTGAAATTCTAAAAACAGAAACTTTAAAAAAATGCTATTCAGAAATTAAAAAAAAATCTAATGCTCATATAGGTTTGTATTATCTTCAAGTCATCAAACTAAGAAACAGCAAAAGTTAAAAAAAAAGCATTGACTTACTTTATACTTTTCAATGATGGGGACCATCTGTGCCACATGTTAAAATAAAGTCGGTGATTTACTGCTGTATCCTTTTCCTATGAATAAAACACAACTCAGATTTGCATCAAAGAACAAAACCAAATTAATTGCACAGTGAGATAAATATAAGCACAAACTTTTCAGCATTCTAAGAGAGAAAAGGCATTTCTTAACTGATTACAGTTCAAATCAGATATAGCTCAAATTGATTAGGCTTTTAAAACTTACATGAAAATAAAACAATAAAAGTGAAAATCTTAATGAGACCTCCCAAAAGATAAAACAGTTGTCCATCAGTGCTACAATTGTTAAGTTAAAACTGAGTATCAGCAATGAAATAAAAGTCTTATTTTAAAAGTTTCAAGTAATGTGGAAAGATGAACTGGATGATCTAATGAAAATATTAGGTGCTGCTCATTTGAAGATAGAGATTGCTTTGTTCTTTTCTGGAAATCTAAGGAAACTAGGAAGTTGTTTAATGAGAAATATACATTTAGAAACTTCCATTTAACTTTTGGAAGTCAACAAGCTAAATAAAGTACACTTAGTCTTTGTTCTGCCTTTTGTTCCCCATTTATCTTAATGCTACCTCTTTGTTTCTCTAGTTCAAAGAAACAAGTAAGTAACTCTAGGGACATAAAAGTGAATTATTGGCCTAGTGCTGACCTCATAATGGTAGTCTCCCGAGCACCCAGTAAAAAAAATCACTGATGGTGTAAGTTCAGTCATTTCAGACTTTCGCAATTTAAAATGCCTTCTTTTGTTTAAGGAGATGACAGTGGCCGCCTCAGTAGCTCCCGTTTCCATGCTGCTTTTCCAGATGGATGCACCTCTAACATCTTCCTTGTGGTTGTTCCCATGAAAAATTACTGATTTTGGGAGATGGCTGTGGTTAAAATAGAAAATTTACCGGCCCTCTGGAAGATCAACGTTCTTAGCGGTTTTTTTTTGTTTGTTTTTTAGCTAAAATTCAAATAATGGCCCCTAACTTGCCGATTTTATTTGGGTTAAATCAGATTTGTTAACGTACAGACCTAGACGTTAAAACAGCACACATCACACAGGAAATGCAGACACACATTTGTCGAATGTGAATGTCTTTGTCTCGTTAGTAATTACACTCATCATATACCAAAACTAGGGGGAAAAAGAATCATTTCTTGTTAAAAACAGGTTAGCTGCTCTTAGAGGAAAGTACAGGAAAGGTCTTTAGCTATTTTACATGTTAAAACAAAATTGGCCTTAAAAAGAACAGGGAATGAATTGTTGTTATTGCTGCTGTGGTTGCTTGGACGGAGGAAGTAACACTTATGATCTGAAACTGGTGAAAGCCACCAATCACCACACTTTCAAGTTTGCATTCTGCCAACAATTTTCCCACATTCAGGGGCAGATTTGTCCAGAAACACTAAGTTTCTGAGAAGTGCCAGATTAGATTAACCCCCAGAACAATACCACGTATCACCAATAAAGATGAGGAGATAACCTTGCAGCTAGAGGGACTGTTAGAACAAAGTTACTGTAGAGAGTCTCTTCACTCTCTTCTATCACAGAGAATCCAAGAGTAAAGATGTGAAGATGGTGAGGTAAAGATGGCGCTGCCTGCAGGTAGAGGAGACGGGCATTTTTTCTCTGGCTGAGTGTCTGCTTAGCCAGTATCCCCACTGGTTACCTCCTATGTTACCAGGCGTGGCCCAAGAGGGTGTGAGAGAGTAGATGGTGATGGTGAGAAAGTGTGAGCACTCTGTGGGCATGGCAGAGCCATGCAGCGTAGCTGGGTTTGAAGCTTCTTGCCAGCATTCTACTCAAAATGCCCATTTAGATAAAGGATCCCAGCAGCAGGAAGGTCGTGGCCGGGGCATATAGAGGAGTTGAAGGCAGCTCGTGTAGAGGTGAGAGGAGTGTAGAAAAGGCCAGGCCTGAGCTGAGCAGTGGGAGGTCCCTCTCTTCTGCGGAGAGTCCACACATAGCCCCCGTGAGAGCACTGGCGTTTAAATGAGAAATGAGGAAGACCAGCAGCCACCTGAGAGAACACTGCATACTTCCTCTTAACTGAGATTTTTCAGATTTTCTTTTTCTTACATTCCCCGCAAACCCATTTTAGGAGCTATCACCTAGGAAAAGAGAAAAGAGCATATTAAAGAGTTGATAAACTCCCTCCTTTTCCCCACCACACCTCACACACACTCTAAGCCATGGCAGCAACAGGCTAGTCTAACTGCGCCGGAAAGAACAGAAGTCTTTGGTAGATCACCCCAAACAAATCATAAACGTTATGTGCAGATGCAAAGGATAAAAGATATCATGACAATCTTAAAGAACAAGGATGAAAACTCTACACTGTTAGGTTTCCAGACTTCTCATAAAACCATAGTAATTAAGGCAGTGTGGTGCTGGTGTAACAGAAGGCGAGCACCACACTGTCTCATCACTGTGGTTAATGAAAAGGGAGTTCTGGAACAGACCCACATATATAAGGTCCCTTGACTGACCACAGATAATGGTATTGGAGCAATGGAATATCCACATGATGAAAAAATTAACCTTCACACTCCTCTCACATTATGCACAAAATTTATTTGAAGTGGACTGTAAACAAAATGTGAGATGTTCAATGATAAGTCTTCTAGAGTTCAACTGTGTGCCAAGGGGCTTTGGAGAATTGCAGCAAACTCAAAGGGTGCCATGGGGTATTTTACATTTGGGAGGGATTGTCAAATCCCTCACAGTATGTCAGCTAAAGTGATTCACATGTTCAATGTCGCAGTGTGCAACCTTTAATTCTGTGCATACTTTAGCAAGATGAGGTGTTCAATGGTGACTGTCAAAAAAGCAAGTACTGTGCAAAAATGAGTATGGAGAGGGTATGAAAGCTTGAAGTAGGTAGTGGTTACTTATTTTGTACATAAGCAAAAATTTAGAATTGTCATTTTATGTACTTTTCTGTATTTATTTATTTTTATGTATTATTATTACTTTCTTGAGATGGAGTCTCACTCTGTTGCCCAGGCTGGAGTGCAGTGGAGCGATCTTGGCTCACCACAACCTCTGCCTCCAGGTTCAAGCGATTCTACTGCCTCAGCCTCCCGAGTAGCTGGGACTACAGGCGCCCACCACCACACCAGGCTAATTTTTGTATTTTAGTAGAGAAGGGGTTTCACCATGTTGGCCAGGATGGTCTCAAACTCCTGACCTCAGGTGATCCACCCGACTCAGCCTCCCAAAGTGCTGGGATTACAGGTATGAGCCACCACTCCCGGCCTGTATTTATATTATACCTCGATAAGTAAATAGCCAGAAATGAGTTTTAATTAATGCAATAAGACAATTCTAAGTTTAAATGACTACACTATTATTTAATCTCACCAAAATAAGTGCAAAGGCATTCAACATAGGGCAGTTGGTGGCAGTTATTTAGAAAAAATTCCATATTAATATGTCCTACAATGTGATGTTTCTTCACATAACGGTTTGTTTAACAAGCATAGCATACCGCAGTACCTAAACCATGAGTTTGGGTTCTCACTGCACTGCTTACTGTTTGCATAACCCTGACAAGTTACCTACCTCACCCCTTTTAAAAACCAAGATAAAAACGTCACCCTACCTTACTGGATTGTTGAAAAAATTAAACGGGTCATGTAAGCCTAGCAGAGAGTGAGAACTAAATAAACGTTATGTTTGTCTTTATTATTATCATTTCTCTTCCGCAAATCTTTAGTAAATGCGACTAGGCTTCTGTAAACAATGTATGCAATCACAGCAATATCATTTCAGGATATACACAATTTTTGTCACTGATTGAGATCATTTCAAAACCAGGAAGTCAGATGGGAGTCGAGAAAAGGGAGGTACCATTGAATGGATGGGTTGAGTCGGAGTGAAGGTGTTTGCAGCATAGCCTTGGAAGATGGAGAAAATGCAGATGCATGTTATGCCCACTCCTCAAGTCCGCACTCCAGTGTCTGTGGGCAGGAGAGCCTGCCATCACCACGATGGAACTGAAGCGATTCAGCCCCATCAGAGGAGAGAGAAACAGTAATTCAGCCAGACCAGCGTTATTCACCGCAAGAGTTCAGGTTACTCTGTCTCTGACACCCAGATGGTACCACACAAGTCAAGAGGAGAGAAGTCATCATTGCAGAGCTGTGAAATCACTATGGCGATAAACAATTGAATTTCTAAGAAAATAAAGTTTGATAGAGTGTATGTAAAGTCTGTATCAAAGCAAAATTAATTCATCACAGATTTTAAAGTGTGGAAGAAGATCCTGAAAATTTTCGAGTTATTATTGGATAATAAATGAAAATCAACTGTACTGTATTCACTAATTTAAGACATGTGTAATGTTTCTGTAGTCTAACCATTATGCTATTTTATTCGTTTTCATAAACAACCAAAAAACATTCACAGCTTCAGTGAAGACCTTCGGCTCTCAGCCTTCTTTTGTGCCCATAACGCATTAATTCCTCTCCTGCGAATTCTCCTATGATATGATTGTTTTAGAATGTTGATCCTCAAAAAGTGGGACATGATAATTTAGCAAAACATCATTTTGAGCCAATATTTGCAACTTTAATATTTCTAAGTGCACTTAAGGGTCTACAGACTGTTTTTAACAGCCCATTATTTATGTTGAAATAAAGACCCTGTTGTTCCTTCCCTTTGACTACTAATCTGTAAAAATAGTTTTTCGAGGATGAACTGGTTTTCAATGGCCAGAATCCCTAACCATTATATTTGTTAGCCTCAGAGACGTAAACATTTTAAGACATACTTTCTTCATTGGTCAAGGTAGAGTTTTATGAGTAGTAACGGCGAATATAATCTGCTTTTACGTATGAACAGGTAAAACCTAAATGATTATGCTGCCCTTTCAAATTTTCACTCCATGTGCCCATAATTTTGAGGCTTTCATGTTTTATTTTTAGATATTAGGATCAGATCCAGTTGGAACGGACCTCCAAGGTAAATATGAACAAATTAAAGGGTAAAAGATCTGGGAGACATTTGACACATCCCCCATGGGCCCTGAAATAATAAAAAACAAAGGAACCTAAGATGCCAGCTTCCTGGGCAAGAGTGTGAGGCGTGTTTGCCGTTGCCTGGGATGGCCTGGCTGAAGGGAATACAGTGGCTGCTCTGGAAGCGGTAATATGGGCTTGCAGCCCCAGCCGTCATAACAGGACCACAGTGACCCGTGACCACATCTTGACTGAATAGAATCATCATGTTACAAAGAGGTGTTGAGCCCACGGAAGAAAGACAGGTCTGGACAAAGAGACAGCAACATGTTACAGCCAAACGATAACCTAAAACCCACTGACGCGCGCCATCTCCCCAGAGACGCGTCACCTCCCCGCAGACGCGTCATCTCCCCACAGAGGCGTCATCTCCCCACAGAGGCGTCATCTCCCCACAGACCCGCCATCTCCCCACAGACCCGCCATCTCCCCACAGACG
>PVKP010030149.1:0-28231 GCA_004027715.1 Plecturocebus donacophilus
CTGTCGGCACCTGTACTTGTGTGGGGTGTGTATGTGCCTGCGTTCACCTGTACTCGTGTGGGGTATATGTGTGTGCCTGCGTTCACCTGTACTTGTGTGGGGTGTGTGTGCCTGCATTCACCTATACTTGTGTGGGGTGTGTGTGTTTGTGCCTGTGTTCACCTGTACTTGTGTGGGGTGTGTGTGTGTGTGTGCCTGTGTTCACCCGTACTGGTGTGGTGTGTGTGTGTACCTGTGTTTACCTGTACTTGTGTGTATTTGTGTGTGTGTGTTTGTGTGTGTGTGCATGCATGTGTGTCTGCTTTCACCTGTCCTTGTGTAGGGGGGTTTTGTGTGCCTGCGTTCACCTGTACTTGTGTGTGTGTGTTTGTGTGTGTGTGTCTGTTTTCACCTGTCCTTGTGTGGGGGGTGAGTGTGCCTGTGTTCACCTGTACTTCTGTGTGTATGTGTGTGTGCATTTGTGTGTAAGTGTGTGTCTGCTTTCACCTGTACTTGTGTACTGGGTTGCTACATTATATGTGCTTACTTCTGTGACTGTTGTTTTTAAAACTGGAGAAATGCTGCCCGGACAAGCTCTGCACTCGAAGTGTAGAAAGAACAATAGAAAAGGTGTCTCTTCTGTTACTACAGAGCCAGCTTCAGGCTAGTACTGAGAGTCCATGTTCTTCTTTGGTAAGGATCCAAGGCCTCCTAAAATTTTGAACTCTATTTTATTCCAATCAAAATATTTGTTTCCTAACATCTATTTAGTTTAGAGCAACATGGGACTAAGATGATATGCCAAACAAATCCCCGTGAACTAAGGTGTGACCACGTGTGAACATCCTTCCTTTCCAGAAAAGGAATCTCAAAATGGTGATGATGAAAGTCTATTAATTTCCTTCTTAAAGATCCTTCTATCCACCCTGCATTTCATTTCTTTTGGGAAAATAACATTTGTTGTCTTCTCTGACTCTAAAGGTTATTTGAGTTTCCCATAAGAAATAGAAAAATAAAAGAATAAAGAAATTAAACATATTTCCATATGTTTACCTAGAGATACCTGGTACTAAAATTTTAGCTTATGCTTCCAGTAATTTTTTTAATGCATAACATCTTTTATAACCTACTAGAAATCATACTTCATTTTTGAAATCTTCCTCTTGTTCTTAATTATATCATGAAAATATTTCCATAGGCTAATTATACTTGGAGAAAATGATGTTGATTACTGTATAATAAATATTTCATCACAAAGATGTCTGGAATTTTCCTATAGTTAGAAGGTTACATTGTTTCCACATTTTCACTGCAATGAACACTCATTTTCAACAGCATCTTTGCATATCTCTTATGTAATATAAATTTTTCAAAGTACAATTTCTGTTTCAAAAATATAAAACTTAAAAAAATTACTCGTTTATTGTCATATTGCTGTTCAATTATTACTATAAGGAAAGAAGGATCTAAAGAATAGAGTGGTTTCTACAGACCAGAACTGAAGTAGTGCATGCTGCAGCTTGATATAGCTCATAGCCTTTTGTAGAGACACAGTCTTGACAGGGAGAGACTCATGGGGCACCTTGGTCTCTTGGTGCCTGCTCCTCACCCCAGTGAGAGTCCAAGTGAAAGAGAGAGGGCAAGGAAAGCCTTTCAGGCCGTCATGGACCAGCCTCCTGGGCCATTAAATAGAGATTGAGTCATTTTTATACACTTGTTAACTGGGTAAATTAAAATTGCTAAATATTTTACCAATGACATTTATTTGATTGTTAGTGATATTGAACACTTTTCCAAAATTTTTATTGGCTATTTGCATTTCTCATTTTTTAAATTGCCTGTTCCATATTGATACAGGGTGAAGAAGAAATCACTTAGGCAGATAGTAAGGGTATGGAAGTCCTATGTAAGACTTTTCTCTTTAACGAAAAGCAGCCACAAATCATTGTCTAACAAAGAGCAGCCTGTAAAGTCAATCTGCAGATAGAGCCATGAAAGCTGAGAGCTTGCACAGCGAATGCTAACAGGAACTAAAGACTAGACGTGTTGTAGATGGTGGCTCCATCTTCCCTTCTCGCTGTAAGTCATGCATACGGTAAGGAGCAGACCAAATTGCCCGGATCAACTGAAAAGCCCACTTGCATAATAAGACTAGGGTGCGGAGACCAGCCTTCCTCAGATGCTTTGTAAAGATCATACCTGATCGAACCAATGTGTCAGCCCTATGTAATCAGACACTGCCTCCTCATGCCCAACTATAAAATCCAGTGCATCTGCCACCATTGGGTCCTTTCCGTTTGGAGACCCCTTTCTTTATAGAAAGATCTGTTTCTCTTCTTCTCTTCTGCATATTAAACCTCCTCTTCTAAACTCCTCGTGTGGGTCTGTGTCCTAAATTTTCCTGCCTTGCAACAAGGAACCCTAGGGTATGTACCCAAGACAACGTAGCCACTTCAATACCGTTCACCCCTTTTTCTGCTAGATATTCATCTTTTTATTTAAGAGTTCTTTCTACATTACAAACAGTCATCATTTGCCCATCTTATATGTTCCCAATATGAAATCTTGGGCTTTCCAGACAAGACCTGGGTCACAAATAGGACCTGCAACCTGTTCATGGTGAAATAACCAATGGTGGGAGCGAACACTACAAAAACCCGATCTTACCCAATGATGGGCCCTTCGAGGACTCCGTATTTATACCATAAAGGCAACCAATTACATTGCTCCTGGTTGGAATTTATTTTACCTTTTCCTTTGCCCAGAAATGGAAGCGTTCTGGTGCCTGTGCGTTGGTTTGCATCTGTGTCTGCCCTTAGGTCCAACCCTCTCTGCAGTCTTTTCTGTAAGAAACAACAGAAGAAAACAATGTCTCCTGGAGTTGCACAGAAACCAAACAGTTCCCTTTGATGGTTTATGATCCTGACACATTATATTAACAGAGAGTTTCCAACACCACAGAGGGACCAATTTCTCTTAAAACTTTAAGACAGTCTTTCCATTAAATCATGCCAATCTGACACAGCAATCTGACAAGCAAAGTGTCTACTTAAACGTGATACAAAATAGCTAACTCTGAATGCTGAAACAACTACTTCTTTTTGGGTGAAACCACAGTTTTTTTGTAAATAATTTCTCAACAGCCTCTATTGCTTATACCTTCATATAAAGTAGGTAGATTGTGGAGAAACATTTTAAATTCATTAACTTTGGGGTTTCCTTTTTGTTGTATTCTTATTTACACAGAATCTAACATAGAGCCTTGATCAAATGACTTTATTTTTGGCCATAATTGTCTCATATGTAAAATGTTACTGAATTGTTCAACTGTCTGAGGAAGGAGATCAGAAGCTTGCCTGCCTGCCTGCCTGCCTTCCTTTCTTCCTTCCTTTCTTCCCTCCTTTCTTTCTTCCTTTCTTCCCTCCTTTCTTCTTTCCTTCCTTTATTCCCTCCTTCCACTTTTTTTGAGACAGAGTTTTCATTCTTTCCCCAGGCTGGAGTGTAGTGGCACAATCTGGACTCACTGCAACCTCTGCCTCTGGTGTTCAAGCGATTCTCTCATCACAATCTCCCCAGTAGCTGGGATTACAGGCGCATGCCACACCTGACTAATTTTGTATTTTTAGTAGAGAAGGGATTTCATCATGCTGGCCAGGCTCCTTTAGAACTCCTGACCTCAAGTGATCTGCCCACTCCGAGCCTCCTAAAGTGGTGAGATTACAGGTGTGAGCCACCACACCCAGAAAGAGAGGCTTTCGTCATTTCTCTTTTCAACAATCTGTTAATTAATTCTCTTCTTCATCCACCCTGATATTGGTGGAGCTAGTTGGGTTTCTTAAATTGCTCTTTTGCTGAGCCAGGAGCCAGCTGGAATGGGTAAGTAAACCATGAGACTCCTACATTTCATAACTGTAGCAGAACACTTTAAATATATTTATTTTTGTTTAAAAAGATGCAATGCCATTATCTACTCCACTGCTATAAAGGTATAAAAATGCTAATGTAATCTTTTTAAATCCGTTATTGCTTCTCTGTAAGGAATATGAGGTAAATCAAACCTACACTGATGCAGCAAAATTCAAAGCATTTGACAGAAGTTCATTTTCCTTAGTTGCTACCAGGCAATGATAATGGTTGTAAACAGCATATGCCAGACATCTGTATCTTGTCTTTTGGAGGGTTCCAGCTTACCTTCCATCTATCAGTTCCTCTAAACATGAAAGTTAATCTGCTTTTCAACAGAAGTCATTTTTTGATAGTTGTTATATATAATTTGAACAGAATTCAAGTATGTATTAATATTTGACTTAACTTAGAGAAATATGTTATAGTTAGCCCGTTTACTCTTTTGCTTACAAGCCTGCAAGTTGAAAATATATGAAGCATTTGATGTTCTTCTTTACTTTCTTAAAGTATTTAATTTCTCCAAGTGTCAGAAATTTTATCTTCAATGGAACATATGCTCCCATCTGCACTTTTTTCTCATCACTAAAAAACACAGTGTGAACATTTATAAGAAAAACTCACTCCGCCTCACAAAGTCATCTCTCTCCGTCTCACAAAGTTATTATGATACTCAACAGTATAATAACATTAATAAAACTAGCTACATTTATTACACTCAGTTGTATAATAAATAATTTGACTGGCCTTTGTCCTTGGTTCCTAGAAGGGTGACTCTAAATCCTTGGAATTTTCTAAGTGATTAGAGTGCCTTTGTTATTCACAGTGGATCTCTGGGACCACACTTACATGTCAGCCCAATCTCCCAACCTTGGTGGAAGAGAGGGGACTGGAGATTGAGTCCAGAGACGTGGCCAGTGATTCAACCAATGGTGCCTGTGTCATGAAGCCTTAATAACTGTGGGTCCTGAAGTTTGGTGGAGCTTCCTGGTTAGTAAACACATCAGAACACATTGTGAAATACAAAAGGAAAATTATTTCTCGAATTCAAGGGAATATAAAGGTAAATTAAAAGTTTGAAATAGGGAGAGCTGTATTTTCTTTTCCCAGCAATGAAGAGGTAATTCTTGTCTGTGTTTCCTCTTTCCTGAACCGAGACCACCTGTTATAGCATTGGCAATTCAAATCATGTCAGTGAGAGACACTTAATGACTGTGAAACCTTTTCATCTTAAAACTTTGATGTGAGAACAAGGCCCTGCAATATATGAATTATATGCAAATGATAAAGAGAACATGCAAAAAAAGAAAAGAAAAAAAACTTGAAAACTTAAAGGTCACACATAACCCAAACATTCCCTAAATGAAGAATGAAATTTCCTTTCTAGACTGAGAGATGCTATATCCAAAAATTTGACCTGCTTGTTACTCAGATGACTGTGTTTCACATTTAGAACCCTTGGGTAAAGGTATTTCATATAGCAAGAAAATAAAAATTATCAAAGTTGAACCTACTGGCTATCACTTTGCACGCCAGAATTCTGACAGACATCCCTGAGTGACATCCACAAGACCCAACAGATGAATATTGGAAGATTCTTTAATATGAGATTCCTCCCAAAATGACAGATGAGAGTCAGGTCTCACCCAGGAGAAGCACCATGGGAAATAACTAAGGTACTAAATAAGAAAGATTAAATCCATCCAATTTTACATGAGTTAAAGGCGAGCTCATTGAGCCTGAAGAAATAGGCAATAATATGACAAAGAAAAGAGGGTAGGAAAAATAGAGGGTGAGAAAAATAACTTGAATAAACCGATTTTAAAGCTATCAAAAAACTGGACTTTCAACAAAAAATAATTTCCAAGTTCAAATTGTTGTTCAGAGAAGCTGAATTGGAAAGGAAATTATATGCAATGGACATAAGCAACAATCTCAGTTTATTACAACAGCCCTTTTAATGCCATCTCTATCTGCAGAGATTTGCCAACTCACTACAACCTTGAACATCACACCAGTGTTTGTTTACTCTGGCTGTTAAAACATTCACTGATTCAGAACAGTCAGTAGAAACCTAGCTTCATTCTAAATGATGGAGTTGTTTTTGGTTTTTTTTGAGACGTAGTCTTGCTCTTGTTGCCCAGGCTGGGGTGCAATGGTGGGATCTTGCCTCAATGCAACTTCTGCCTCCCAGGTTCAAGTGATTCACTTACCTCAGCCTCCCTAGTAGCTGGGATTACAGGCAGGAGCCACTATGACCAGCTAATTTTGTATTTTTAGTAGAGATGGGGGTTTCTCCATGTTGGCCAGGCTGGTTTCGAGCTCCCGACCTCAGGTGGTCTGCCTGCCTTGACCTCCCAGAGTGCTGGTATTACAGGTGTGAGCCACTGTGCCTGGCCAATGATGGAATGTTTTAAAGTCATGTGACCTGCATCAGGCTGTCTATGCTAGTGTTCATTAGTTAAGATAATAGATCACATACTGTAGTCAAAAGCCTAGAGGAAATTCTTCCTTAGAACTGTTAGAAGGTTGAATGAAATTCTTTCTTTCATCTTACCAGTTTTCTTATTCTGTAATTTGGATAAAGCATCATAATTGTCCATTACAGGAATCTTTAATGTAAACAAACAGTTTATCCTTTTATGTAATTTTAAACATCCCTGCATGTTTAAAATAAAATTAAAATTGTATTTAATTTAAAACGATTTTATTTAATAATTTTATTTAAAATAAAATAAAATTTTAATTTTATTACTCATTTGCTTTGTAAGCATGATATCAATAGTCATGAACACTTGCCACAGTTTTTCTTCTCAAACATTGTTTTCACTGCATCTCTGAGTATATCTGGAGATTTTCTGTTTCCCAGCAGATCCAGCTCAAAACTTCCATCATGTTACCTCACTTAATTCTTAAAATGCTACCAGTTCACTTAAAATCTCTTAATATTTTACAAACTCCTTTACATCTCTTAAAATGCAACAAATTATTTTCTTAAGACAAGATTTTTAATTTGCTATTCTCTGCCAACATGTATTTAGCTTGATTCCAAGGTTTTACACATGCTGTTTCTTGCTGGAATTGACTTTTTCCCCTTTCTAATTTAAAGCCTACATAAACATTAACCCCCGCAAGTCACTCATCGCCTTCTTGGTGAATACCTTCTTAACTATAGTCTACGTAGTTTACAGTCTAAATCCTTCATGGTCTTCAGTTTCATTTATATGAATGAGAAATTATGCAAGTTCTGGGCCATATCGTTCTCAAGTTGGTTGTCTTATTCTTGTCATCTACTTAAGACAGATACCATGTTTTAAATGTTCTTTTCTCCCTGTAAATGAATGAGTATACTATTGAGTGCATGCCATTGTAAATCATGGATAACTTATATAGTATTTTCTTAATTTGATGACATAAGCACTTAGCAATTACATGGAGTTCATCTAATATGATGAAAAGGCTGGGATTCACTTTGCTTGAAAACGACAAGTGAACATAAGAGGATATTCCCGCAAAGACCTGGCCTCATAGTTCAGGTGAGTGGGAAGATGCATATACGCACCATACTTGTACGTCCAAACAACGGAAGAGGAAAAAGTCACCTCCCTAACTTTCAGTGACGTGATTTATAGAAGCCACCTGAAACTTGACATGAGTATGTCTGGAATAGTGGCACCAAGGCTCCAGCAGAACAATAAAGCACTTGCCTCTCTTAAGCAAGCTTAACCCAAAAGTCCCAGAGAGGGAAATACAGGATTTCCCCTGGCCGTCAGCACAGTGAGTCAGCGTCTCCTGTACTAAACAATGGATGAATACACAGCCGCTTAGAGACCTTTCATCTTTATCCTTTTTTAGCAAAGCATGTGCCTTCTTTTCATAGGTAGGATCACTGACGCCTCACGCACTGCTCCTCTTCACCATCATCTGTCAAACAGGAAATGTGCAACATTCTCTTTGGTAAACGGGAGGGGTCTGCTGTCAACCAAAATGAAGGCAGAAAGTTTTAACTCAGGCCAGTCTTTCTGAAGCTGGGTAAAATTGATAAGGACATGTAAAGTAACACGTGGAAGGACTGGTGACCCGCTCCGAAGACAGACATAATTCCTTATGAGTGAACTGAATTTCATCTGGAGACCATGCCCTGGATTGCCTAAATGCCTGTTTACACAGGACATTTTCGACAAGCTTATTCAAATCAAATATAGAACCCTGAAACCTGGAAATTCACCTCTTTAAAGGAAATACATGGGGCTTTTTTCTTCTTTAAACCCAGCATACAAAAGAGGAGAAAACAATATTTTAGAATTCAGACTCCTATGGACTCAATGCCATCATTCATTACCACTCAGCAACGGCCGTGAAAACCTACCAATTCGAGCAATGTAGGCCCGATATCACGTACCCTACACTATCCTCATCAACATACAGGGAGGAGGCGAGGTTTAAGTCAGGGTATCTGCCTTAAATGAATGACAGATGTAAGTCTCACTTTCTATGTTACAACACGGCACTCTCCTAGGGAAAGCTGAAAATCTTGAGTAAAATCCACACAGGGACCTAATAAGTGCTCCTCAACTCCAGTCAAGGGTGTCGTCCTAGGTCTGTCGGTTAGGAATTGTATTTGGCTGCTAGTGTCTGGAATCCCAAACTCAGTGACTTAAGCAACTTAGGGTTTGCTTATTTTTCTCATGGGAGGTGGGTAGTCGAGTGCTAATATGGAGGCTTCACAGTTTCATCAGGAAGTGAGTATTGCTTTAGTTTGGTGCTTCTCCCTTCTCAGAGTATAACCTTTATCCTCCTCTCAAAAGGACCTCAAGAGCCACCATGCAGGGAAAGCAGGGACAGAAAACAGTATGTCAGCTGCATTAGTCCTATTTATTGATTTATTTGAGACAGGGTCCTGCTGTGTTGCCCAGGCTGGAGCACAATAACAGGATCATGGATTCCTGCAGCCTTGAGTTTCCGGGTTCAAGTGATCCTCCCACCTCAATAGCTGGGCCTTCAGGCAAGTGACTAGTCCCCTTTAAAGAGCTTTTCTGGAAATCCTACTCAGCGGTTTCCTCTTATACCTAAATAGCCAGAAAACAGTCACCTGGCCACATCTCACTGCAAGCAAGGCTTGGAGAATATGACATTCGGCCTTTTTAGAAATGAAAAGGAGGAAACAGATCATGTGTAGGCTACAGTTTCGCTACGATAGAATACACTGGAATGCCCCTTTCAGCTCAGAAGCCTGTCTGGCCAAAGTCATATCAAAAGCTCCTCTGTTTCTCCATGAACTACTGCTTAGTTGGCAGCTGGTTTCAAAATGATAATAGCTGCCATGCATGGAGCATCACATTCAACTTTATGTGTCCTATTTTAAATATTTTCAATAATTATTCATTTTTACAACACTTTTAGTAATCATTAAGAAAACAAAATTCTCTTAGTGTTGAATGTACATAAAAATATGTAGATTATGATGTGTTGCTATGTTGCCTTATGTTCATTGTTCTCTCCTGCATTATTTAGAATTTTCAGCAATGTTGAGTTACAAACTGCTTGGGCTAGCCATAATTAACTCTTTCAAATAAAGTTCTATGTTGAAACTTTCTAGGACTCTAATTTGTTAATCTAGGGACAGTTCCATTTCTTTGGATGTTTTGCCTGTACCTAAAGAAAAAAAAGACAAGATCCCTATAGTTCTGCCCAGCTAGATGTTAATTATTTCTCTTTCCGAAATAGTGTCTAATGGCTTGCACCAACCCAAGGACATTTCAAACACCACAAAAATAGCATCGGACCTAAATTTTCTCAAGAGACTTCATTTCTGTTTTCGCTTGTCAAGTCACCATTTTATATTCTTCACTTATGCCTTTAGGTGTTAAAAGGTATAGGCATTTTGTTCAGAATTTTCATTGTGATGTCAAGTAGTTGTGCCTCCCTATCATCACACATTAAATGGGAAAACACATTCACCAGGAAGCATGTTGTAGGAACCATTTATTTTTGCTTCCTCTTGAACCCATGTTGATGCATAATACTCAGGGTTATAAATGTAGAGCAGTCAGTTGCATTTAATTTCAGGAGTCTCAGCTTGCCCACTAATGTATATAAAGTTAATCCTCTTTATTCAGATTCCGTATTTGTGAATTTCTCTACTAGCTAGGATGTATTTGTAACTCTTCAGTCAATACCTATAGTACTATTTGGTCATTTGCAGATATGCACAAGGGAGAAAAATTTGAGGTCTAACAAAGTGATATTCTGCTCTCGTGTTCTGCACTCTCTATTAACAAGTATCCTTTTTCTAATCTGTTTAGAGCTACCTTTTCTGCATTTTTGTTCTTTTTGCTGGTAATTTTTCCATTACCCCCACCCCTACAGGGTAGTGTTGTTCCATTCTCTTAAGTGCAAGAAAGCTGATGTTTCTCTTACAGAAAAAATATGTTGATAGGCAACTTTGTTCAGGAATGAATTATGTAGTGCTGCTGGCCAGGAGTTCTGTTAATCATTCAACAATATGTATTAAATAATGTGTCGGTCAGTCACCGTGGCTCACATCTGTAATCCCAGCAATTTGGGAGGCCGAGGCGGGCAGATCACAAGGTCAGGGGATCAAAACCATTCTGGCCAGCATGATGAAACCCCGTCTCTACTAAAATACAAAAAATTAGCCGGGCATGGAGCTGCATGCCTATAATCCCATCTACTCGGGAGGCTGAGGCAGGGGAATAGCGTGAACCTGGGAGGCGGAGATTCCAGTGAGCCGAGATCACACCACTGCACTTCAGCCTGGCCACAGAGTAAGACACTATCTCAAAATAATAATAATAATTATAATAATAATAATAATGTCTTTAAGCAGAAGCACATATAAAATAAGGTATGCATTGATTTGTTGATGAAAATGTTGTGAGCAGAGGCTCATGGGAACCTCACCCTACATTTCCCCTAAGAGCAGTGGTTCAGGATTCACTAATTCAGTGTTCCTGGTGACTTTCTAAAACGTAATTACCACAAAGAACAAGAATTAATTGTTTTCTGATTAAGGTGGCCCCTACATTAGACTTTTCACACTCAGATCAGAAAATGTGGACCTTTATTTTTCTTGACTGCATGCCTCCATGGTCTGCCTGTTACAGAACTCAAGAGGTCATTATTCTCTGCTATAGAAAAAGAGCCCACAGGTAAAGGAGATTTTCCAACTATTCTTTTTTGAATAATAATATTGACAGAATGTAATTTTGTGCTCTTTTAGTGGATGTTGGAATCCGAATCTTTTTCATCATTTCAGTTTTCCAATTATCTACATGGGGCTGCTTTTCATAGAAAAACAGTGTCTTTCTAATAGCATGCATAGGTGACTCTGGCAGTCAAAGGTTTCCAGTAGTTCCAGCTGGTGGTGTCACTAGAAGCTGACCACCATACTACATTCTCTCTCTCTCTTTCTTTGAGATAGGGTCTTGCTCTGTCACTTAGGCCAGAGTGCAGTGGCATGGTTATGGCTCACTGTAGCCTTGAACTCCTGGGCTCAAGCAGTCCTCCTGCTTCAACTTCCCATGCAACTGGGACCACAGGTTCATGTCACCATGCCCAGCTAATTTTTTTTACTTTTTGTAGAGATAAAGTCTCACTTTGTTGCCCAGGCTGGTCTCAAACTCCTGGCCTCAAGCAATCCTGCACCCCTGCCTCAGCTTCTAGAAGTGCCAGGATTACAGGCATGAGCCACTGTGCCCGCTACATTCTCTTCTTTATCTCGCTATCTCTTTCTTTTATACACATACATAACATACACAGAAACCTACCCAAGGCTCTACTCATTTAAGATCATTCGACATCACTAATTTATATAATAGACATTTACCTCGTATTCATTGAGGACTATGTAAATAATTCTGGGAGATAAAAAGGTGACTGTGATTTCTCAGGGAATGCAGGATCAGATGGAGCAGTAACCAAGAGCAATCAAGAAGTATTTTTTAAAAAAGGAAGAGAGAAAGAAGGAAAGGAAACAAAGAGGTGAAAAAGAAATAAAGAAAGAAAGAAAAGAAAGAAGAAAGAGAAAGAAAGAAAAGAGAAGAAAGAAAGAAAAAGGAAAGAAAAAAGGAGATGAAGGAAGGAAGGAAGGAAGGGAGGGAGGGAGGGAAAGAAAAAGAAAGAAAGAGAAGAAGAAAGAAAAGAAAATAGAAAGAAAGGAAGAAAAGAGAAAGAAAGAAAGAGAAAAAGAAAGAAAGAAGAAAGAAATGAAAGAGAAAGAGGAACAGAGGGAGAAAGAGAGAGGAAGGGAGGGAGAAAGAGAGAGGAAGGGAGGGAAAAAGGGGAAAAAAGAAAGAGAAAGAGTACACTTAATTTTGAGCCCTTTGCTTGCCATTTGCTTCTTAGCTAACTAAGAAAGCCTGTGAGCAGCACTGCCTGAAAACTGATGAGTGTGCTTGCAACTGTGGGTGTTTGCATGTGTTTGTGTGTGAGAGCCTGTATCCTCAGCTTTCAGTTTCTCTGCCCTGTACAAAAATATTCTAGACAAGGAAGTTGTTTTTAAAAACATATGAAGCAAGATCTTCTGTGTGGGTTCATGGTTGCTGGTTTCTTCCCCCTTAATTGGGAGTTGTTTCATGTTGCCTGGTGAACGCTTTGCAAATGTCACAAGTTTCAGCTTTGTGTCTAAGACTGGCAAATCTCTGTAATTTACCTAAAGTCACTGGTAATTTATCTTGTACTGTACTACTAGAAACTCAGGAGGTGGCACTGAATTTATGGGAAGTATCAGATGATTAATTCTCCATGAGAATCTCAAATTCATCATATTCTTTTTTTCCTGGTTTTGCATAATGAGATTAACTTACCCATGTATAAGATAAGGAGAAGCTAAAGACTGGTGTGCAAAACTTTTGCTTAGAGTGTTCAGGGAAGGAGTCATGCTTCTTCCAAGGATTTTCTGCTGTCTTTCTGTTGCATTAAACAGGAGTCCTTATACATTGCTCTATTGAAAAAAATCATATAATAGCCCTAAATTTAATCCAACATCTCTTTCCTAATTCTAAGAGCTCAGCTTTACACAAAAGATAGAAGACAAAAGCAAAGCAAAACCAAACAAAAAATGCAAATGCAAGCAAAAAAGAAAAAAAAAAGACAAAGGAAAACAGAAATGAGTCAACTAGATGTAGAAAAAGAGAGAAAACCTTGGCAACAGTTACAAAACTACCACAAAAACACATTATATTTCTATTCAAACTACTTCCAGAAGTTATTTGAGATATCTAAATTGCCCTATCTAATGCCTAAGTTGGTGCCTGATCTACAAAATTAAATGTTAAATAATTAAAATAATGAACAGAAAATGTAAAATGTCATGCTGAAAGGGAAGCAGTTATCAAGCCAGGAAATGTTGACTAAAGATATTTGCAAAAATTAAATGTCACAATTGAACTGTTTTTTGCAACTGAAGCAAAAATTGAAAATCCATAACATACAAATTCCTTACTATCCCATGAATTCTGAGCAAACCATTACATCAAGAGATTGCATATCCTCTTAGAGTTTGGTCTCATAATTAAAAGTTCATTTTGTGAATTTTGACTGCAGACATCAGATTGTAATCAGTATGCGTCCTTCTTCTGCCTTCAACTACATACACAGAGCACAACCACCTTTCGTTGGAGCATTTTTATTGGAAGGTGACAGTGATGCAGTCGTCATCGCAGTCCAGAGATGCAGGGTGCCAAGTCCCCCGGTGGATCCCTGATCGGCTGACTGTATTGCCATGGGGTAGTGCTGGGTCTCAGCTCATCCAGCTCTTCCAGCTTCCACTGCATCTGGTGTTTTTGCTTCTTTGGGCCATAAATTAGGTGTATGTATGCAAATCTGCAGCAAAGTACGCTTCTGTTGCAGGTCACTGACACTGTCAAGGTCAAAGTTGGTGAATGATACAGATTGTAGGCATCTTTGTAAGTTCCAGTTTGTACCCCTACACCAGGTTCAGCTTGCCTTCACTCTCCCCTGAGTCACTTCGAGTTTGGTTCTACTAACCTACAGTAAGTTTATTCCTGCCACTGGATTTCAAGGGACAGTCTTCTCATACATCTTTACCAGCTCTCACAAATGAGTAAGGTCTCATTCCCATACAAAATCGCTTTTTCCATGTCATTCTTAGTAGTTTTGTTTGCCTGATTTGATACCTAAATTGCCTACATTGATGCCTGGAATTATGGCACGTCATAATGTAAAAGTAAAACATGGAGCATTCTCTTCGGGACTATGTAGTGGGCAAAAACTGGAATGTCTTTGAAGAAGCCTTAAAGGACATTAAGAAAATTGTCACTGAACACTGAATACAAATAAATTTGTGTTAAATAATGGCAGAAATTTTGCCAAAACTATGTTCTGTAGTTTTGGAAAATAGAAAATACACCTAATGAAATAGAAATGCCAATTAATTTATTTTAGCCACATATGATAAGGTATCAATAGACAAAGTTTAGCTAAAATAAAGTACTATGTCCATTTCTAAGCAGAATTCTGAACTAATATTCAGGAGCCAGGCCTTGATGGATTTGAAACTAAAACTATCTTATTTCTAGCTTCTCTTCATGGAAAAAGACTCTCAAAGTAAGAAATAACCTCAGGGTAAAGAAAGAAAATCAAGAGTGTGGCTATAAGACCCTTTATTAAAACTTCAAAATGATTTAAGAACATGCCTCATAAACCTTTTCAACTAAACCAAAAACTGTCTAAGAAATACAGGAGTTTTATCTCACAGCACCCAGGTTTTCAGCCTAAGCCAGAGATTTGCTTTTTTTGTTTAAAGTAGAGTTGGAGTAGATTTTGTTTAATGGAATAAACCCCAGTAAAATTTATGGCAAGCCTACAAAATGTTTTCCTATAATTATACCACAGAAGCATTCAATGCTTAGATTAAAAGGGATGGAGACAAAAAGCATCTTCGAACTCCTAACTTCCTGAAGGAAACAATTACAGAAAGTTACTCATTTGCAAAAAATAAGCCATTTCTGTTCTTTCCTTTTCTTTTTTGAGACAGAGTCTCGCTCTGTCGCCCAGGCTGGAGTACAGGGGCACCAACTCGACTCACTGCAACCTCCACCTCCCGGGTTCAAGTGATTCTCTTGCCTCAGCCTCCCGAGTGGTTGGGATTACAGGTGTCACCACCAAGCCTGGCTAATTTTTGTATTTTTAGTAGAGACAGGGATTCACCATGTTGGCCATGTTTGTCTCGAACTCCTGACCTCAGGCGATCCACATATCTTGGCCTCCCAAAGTGCTAGTATTATAGGCATGAGCCACCGTGCCCAGCCTAAAATAAGCCATTTCTTATGAGAAGGAAAAGATATTTCAGAGTGCAGAGCTTAGAGTCCTGAGAGCAGAACTAAGATCAACAACAACAAAAAAAACGGATTCAAAGAGCATCCAGTTAAAATATTAGTGATACATATCTGATGAAATTTTGGAATTGCTGTAGACTAAGGACTGCTATATGTCCCCGTGTCTTTTCCTTTTGAACAAGAGGGTCTATATTAATTTCTTTTTGATTTTATTTTTATTTTTATATTTTAGAGGTAGACTCTCTCTATGTTGTTCAGGCTGGCCTCAAACTCCAGGGCTCAAGAAAGCCTCCTGCCTCGACTTCCCCAGTAGCTGGGACTGCAGGTGTATGCCGCCCTGCTCAGTTTCAATTGTTTTTGTATTAGTTTGCCAGGGCTGTTATAACTTAGTGCCACCATCTGGGTGGCTTAGACAACAGAAATTCATTGCTTCACAGTTCTGGAGGCTGGAAATCCAAAATTAATGTGCTGGCAGAATTGATTCCTTCCAAGGACTGTGAGGAAGGAATCTGTTCCAAGCTTCTCTCCTTGGCTTATGGATGACCATCTTCTCCCTGTTCCTCTTCAGATTGCCCCTCTTCTATGTATGTCTGTGTCAAAATTTCCCCTTATTATATGAATGCCAGATGTACTGGATTAAAAGTCCACCCTACTCTGTATGACCTATTTACATATGCAATGACCTATGTATCCTATTTACATATGCAGTGACTCTATTTCCAAATAATTTCACATTCTGAGGTACTGGGGATATGAATTTCTGGGGGCACAAATTAAAGAATAACAATTCTTTTCCTGATCACCTTTGTATGTTGGGTGTGTGCACAGGAGGAGCTAACTTGTTTACAGGCTTCTAGACAGGAAGAAAATGTTCTTGAGGAACTGTACCCATAAACCTGTTCTACATCTGCACTTGATTTGTGTGGAGAGAGCCTCGACTTCAAGATCATTGCATTGGGTTCAAAGTATAGGGATCTTATAGGAGTGGTAAGCATATTTTGCAGGTGGGAGGAATGTGAATTGTTGTGGACTGAGGAGGTAGATTCTGGCAGGTGAGCCACAATATCTCCCATCCTGCATGATCTTCTGGAAAAGACCTTGCTAATTTTTCATCAAAAGTTGGGTTATCCTTCCTCATCCTCCCCACCCTCCCCACCCTCCAATGTCCCTCCCCTAGCCCCTGCCAACTGACTGCAGTGTGTGATGCTCCCCTCCCTGTATCCACATGTTCTAATTGTTCAACACCCACCTATGAGAGAGAACATGCAGTGGTGTTTGGTTTTCTGTTCTTGTGTCAGTTTGCTGAGAATGATGGTTTCCAGATTCATCCATATCCCTATGAAGGACACGAACTCATCATTTTTTATGGCTGCGTAGTATTCCATGGTGTATATGTGCCACATTTTCTTTATCCAGTCTATCGTTGATGGACATTTGGGTTGGTTCCAAGTCTTTGCTCTCTACCACCTTTATAATAATTTTTTTTTTTGAGACAGTTTCTCACTCTGTCACCAGGCTGCAGTACAGTGGCATAATGATGGTTCACTGCAGCCTCAACCTCCAGGGTTCAGGAGATCCTCTCACTTTAGCCTCCCAAGTAGCTTGGACTACAGGTGTGCGCCACCAGACTTGGCTAATTTCTGTATTTTTTGTAGAGACAGGGTTTTGCCATGTTGCCCAGGTTGGTATTGAACTCCTGGACTCAAAGTGGTCCTCCTACCTCGACCTCCTGAAGTGCTGAGATTACAGGCATGAGACCCTGTGCTTGGACATAATAACTATTCAAAAGGAAACAAATGATATAAAAAACAATAAATTTTATTGTTAAAAACAATTTTAATTGCTCAGAAAATTAGGGTTATTTACCTATGACTATGTAGTACATTGTGAGGGAAATTGGAGGGTTTTGACTCTGGAAGCCTGAGTTTTGCCCACTGGAACAAACTTGGTTTTTCTACACAAGCACCCTCAATGTTACTCAATGCATCTGAGAGGCTGTATAGTTAGGAAACAAAATCTATTATCAGTTCACACTTGCAGTGGCATGATAAATTAGAGCATAAACTGCCACACTCATTTTAGCAGAACCTAAACACAGTTTTGAAAATAAAGTTATTTTCCAAGTCGTAGGAAAACTCACAGTTGTTTGGGAATCCTCTATCTCATTCCTTGAGCAAGGGGACAGCTATATTTGGTTTAGTTGGCCTTCTCAATTCTTGAATTAACTAATTATCATTATCATTTCAAATATAGACCTTTGCTATAAGAATCACACAAACATATTATATATTTCTTAAATGTGAAACAAAATCAAATTTATAATAAAGGCTTTTGTTCAGAGATTATCTGAGTTTAGTTATACTACTAAACTCACCAAGTTCATGTGTTCATTGAACAGATATTTATATATCCTGGCTATCTTCTAACTGTTAGGTGAACCAGGTAAATAAACTTTGCACTTTCAAATATTTATATATTGTATAAGGATAGACAGATATATACAGATGATACATATGCATATGTAATAGTAATATGTAATATGTAATAATATGCATATGCATACAATTATAAATGTGTGTATTTACTACGTATTTAATGACTTAATACTGTTTCAGAGAGTGATAAATACCATGAATAAAATAAAACTGAACTATGCAATAAAGAGTTCATTGTAGGGGAACCAGCCACAAATCACTTAGAAAATATTTAAAATATATATTATTCATCTCTCTAAATCCTGTTAGACTTTTTATCTAATTAATGATTCTCCTTCCTCAACTGAATTTGTATGTCTTCTCTCTCTTTTATAGAGCTCTTCTCTCTCTGTTCTCTTGGGTCTAACACAGCTGGAAAATTCTGATTGAATTCTGAATTAATTTCCCAGGGCTGCCATATGAGTAACCACAAAGTGAGTTGATAACACAACAGAAATTTGTTTGTTTTTTGAGATGGAGTCTCACTCTGTTACCCAGGCGGGAGCGCCATGACACAATCTCAGCTCACTGCAACCTCCATGTCCCAGGTTAAAGTGATTCTCCTGCCTCAACTTCCCAAGTAGCGGGGACTACAGACACACGCTACCATGCCAGGCTAATTTTTGTATTTTTAGTAGAGACAAGGTTTTACTGTGTTGGCTGGTCTCAAACTCCCGACCTCAAGTGATCCACCTGTCTTGGCCTCCCAAATTACTGAGATTACAGGCATGAGCCACTGTGCCCAGCCAGAAATTTATTTTTTCATAGAAATGTATTCTCTCTGTTCTGGAAGCTAGAAGTTAGACATCAAGACAGCATCAGGCACATTCTCTCCAAAGGCTCTTGGGGTGAAATTCTCCTTTGCCTCTGCTAGTTGCTGGTGGTGGTTGGAAATCCCTGAAATTTCCTGGCTTACAGATGCTTCACTCCAATCCATGCCTTCACTTTCACACAGCCTTCTTTCCTGTGTGTCTGTGTCCAAAATTTCCCTCTTCTTGTAAGGATACCATTAACTCATTAGGGCCCACCCTAACCCAGTATACCTTTAACTTGATTTGACTATATTTGCAAAGACCACTTCCAAATGAGGTCACATTCACAGGCTTTGGAGGTTAGGATGCCAACTTATCTTTTTGGGGATACAATACAACCCATCGTAAATGCTAAAAGAAGGCCTGTATGGAAAGGGGCCATTAGAATGAGGATCCAACTTATGAGAAAAAAAAAAACCCAAGGCAGCCGTGGGGGAAAAATACTTCCAAGTAAAGGACAGTATAAAAATCCTAAAGAGGTTAAGGTTAAGAGGCAGAAAGATCAGTGTGACCAAAGGAGGTTGCCGGGGGAGGGGAGTGTGAGGGAGGGTGGGGGGAAAGACGGACAGAGAGAGAGAGAGAGAGAGAGAGAGAGAGAGAATAAGGCCATATATGTGGGCAAGAACCAAATAAATCACAATGAGCTTTGTAAACTGACATAAGAAGTTCTAATTTTATTCTATTCAACATGAAGCTGAATAATTTTATTTGGGGAAAAGTTGTTATCTATATTTTAGGAAAACCATCATGTTTGTTGGCTGGGTGCTATGGCTGACTCTTGTAATCCCAGAATTTTGGGGGCTGAGGCAGGTGGATCACTTGAGGTCAGGAGTTCAAGACCAGCCTGGCCAATATGATGAAATCTCATCTCTACTAAAATTACAAAAGTCAGCCAGGCATGGTGGTGCGTGCCTGTAATCCCAGCTACTGGGGAGGCTGAGGCAGGAGAATCACTTGAACCAGGGAGGCAGAGGTTGCAGTGAGCTGAGATCAGGCCACTGTACTCCAGCCTGGGTGACGGAGCGAGACTGTCTCAAAAAAAAAAGACACGTTTTTGATAGTTCAGGTGAGAAACAGTGGAGCCACAATGTGGTGGTCGCAGAAGAGTCAGAGGAGGAGATAAATTCTGGGAAGCTGGTTCATCATTCAGAATTTGTGAAATGGAATGTGAGGTGGGAGGAAGAGGGGAAATGAGATGGAGGGAAAGGTGCCTGGGCATTGTTGTCGTTTACTAAGATAAGATGGGCTGGGAGCGGAAGAAGATTATGGACTATGGGGTGGAGTAGAGACGGGGTGGTAGTGTTTCAGCTGTTTGTTTTTGCTGTGTCTATCTTCTCCATTAAAAACAAGAAGTTTTCAGCCTCTTGTTTTTGCTATGTCTATCTTCTCCATTAGTATAAATTCTTGAGTGGAGAAAGTATACTGCTATGATACAGGGTAAGCACTTGAAAAATATATGAAAAATGTATGTTATCCATCTCTCCAGACCCTGTTAGACTCTTCATTTAATTTATGACTTCCCTTCCTCTTTGACCCCATTTAAATGTTTTCCCTCTCTTTCATAGAGTCTTCCCTCTCGGTTCTCTTGGGTCTAACACAGCTGGAAAATTATTCACATGCATAAAGCCCACTTCCAAATGTCCTACAGGAAGGGGGTGGCTCTGTAGACAAAGTAAGGACCTCGAGTCACAGGAACTGGAATGGCCACTTCGTCTTAGCCATCTAACATCCTGTGCGATACTTAACTGCCCTATAGCTTAGTTACTTCTTAGTTAACACGTTGCTGTGATCATTGCTTTAGATAATATATGGAGTATTATATTGTGGCTAAAGCACACCATGAATCAGCCACGGGAGAAAGGAGGAGGGAGAGACAGAAGCCCCGACCGGGACAATGATTGGTGATGCAGCCGCTTGGTGAAAAACCATCTGGCTTTGCATTCAGATAGACCCAAACAAAGACCAGGGCCCTGCGTATTCATTTATTAACTGAGCCTCAGTTTCCACAAATGTCTGACTACCCACCCATCTTGTGGGACTATGGTGATGATTTGTAAAGTGTATGAAAGGTGCCCAGGGCAGGGGAAACATGAAATGTTACTTTCCTTCCCTCTTTCCTCTGCCCACACGTGGGTCCCTGCTTGACAGGACGCTGGGTATTTATGGTAATTATCTACCTAGCGTTCAATTTCAGACAGTAACTTTTCACACAAACTCTTCTCCAGCATTTTTCTAAATAAGAAATGAATTCTCCCTCTCCCACTATCACCAAAATAAAGATAACTGATAACTGAGAGGAATGCCCAGGGTTATAGGAGCAAAGTTAGGAACACATCTTAACTGTTTCCTAAAATGATGAATGTGTGGTCTGAACCAGAGGCAGGAGTTGAAAAGTGAGACATCTTCTTACTCCCTGTAGTTCTCGGGAGGGTGGAGAGGGGGTTCTCTAAAAAAACAAGTCTTAGCCAGGCACAGTGGCTCACAACTGTAATCCCAGCACTTTGGGAGGCAGAGGCAGGCAGATCATCTGAGGTCAGGAGTTCTAGACCAGCCTGACCAACATGCAGAAATCTCGTCTCTACTAAAATACAAAATTAGCCAGGCGTGGTGGCACATGCCTGTAATTCCAGCTACTCGGAAGGCTGAGGCGGAGGTTGTGGTGAGCGGAGATCGTGCCACTGCACTCCAGCCTGGGCAACAAGAGTGAAATTCCGTCTCAAAACAAACAAACGTACAAACAAAAAACTGAAGTCTTGAGTTGTGCTGCAGTCATTCTGCTGAAAGGGAGACTGGAGCTCTGCAGCACGTCACTCTGATCCTTTTCCCACTTCTCTTCTAAAAGACCGCACCCCTCTCAGCTCTAAAATGATCGGATGCCATGCTCACGGCGTTTGATTATATGTAAAGGATCCACCTACATGGTCATCCTCAAAATACCTGCTAAATAGACGCTGCCATCTTATGTAGTTTCTGGCTCCAATGCAAGTAGAATATGGTGAACTAAGCCTGAGATTTAGGCAGCGTTCTCTTATTTCTTTTCTTTTCTTTTTCTTTTTTAAGTATCTTTTGATATCAGTGACTTCCTGCCAGGAGTACAAAGAGGAAGGAAGGTGAGAGAGCCAGAACAGCCAATTCTGTTTGTTACACAAAAGAGCCTGGGCCTTTTGTGTAACCCCAGGGATTTGGGACTCAGAAGCATGAGGGGCCAGTGGCCACATAACCTCGCAGCTGCTCATGGTCCAGCCTGTGGCTGGGCTCCCTACTTCCCCTGGACGAAGAGCTGGGGATGAACTGCAGCACACTCTGTGAACACAGAACCTGATTGGACAAAGGGGATGTCCGGGAACTCGGTGTTCCACAGTGTCTTTAAGGTTAGACAAACAGAATGTTGGATATGAGCTGGGAACTGAAAAGAAAGAACCAGCCACAGTTCAAGTGAGCAGAACTTGCCAGAGTGCTGTGCATGTTTCTTTGGACAGTCAGAATAAGTGAGCTTCAGACTAGACACTTAGCAGACCCTCGACATATACTTTGTGATTTATGAATAAATGCTCTTTATTCATAGATAGCATGGTTGGTTGTAAAATCCAATAAGGATAAATGGTTAAGAAACTGAATAGAAATTGTCACCAGGAAGGAGAGCTGACTGTGCTTTCACCAACTGCACGAAGCTGAAGCTCTGCAGTGTGTTAGGAGAGAAGTAAGGCTTAAACACAAATTCCTGCTCTAAAAAGCACCACTGAAAGTTATTCTCAAAAGCACTGACTCTCTATCCTGTTGCAAAGTAGGTTTAACAGAAGGAAAAGCATTTCTTATCCATAAAGAAGCATGCAGGAGGCTGGAGCACTAAAGACATACGTTGTCCACTATCCAGATTTACCGGAGCTCAGCTTTTAGTTTGTTTAGTCTAGGCTGGGGCACCAAAAATCACCTTATACCCCTCAGAAAAGTTCCTCAACTGTGGAGTCTAATCTGTTTTAAAAGGTTATGGTGGGTCGGTGGCTCATGTCTGTAATCCCAGCACTTTGGAAGGCTGAGCCAGGAGGATCACTTAAGCTCAGGAGTTCAACACTAGCCTCGGCAACTCAAAAAGGCATTGTCTTTATTTATAATTGTTTTTCTAAAAAAGCTTATGGTTCCAAGTCTTTGCTATTGTAAATAGTGCTGCAATAAACATACGTGTACATGTGTCTTTATAGTAGAATGATTTATAATCCTTTGGGTATATATTCAGTAATGGAATTGTTGAGTTAAATGGTATTCTAGATTCTTGAGGAATTGCCACAGTCTTCCACATTGAACTAATTTACACTCCCACCAACAGTGTAAAAGCGTTCCTGTTTCTCCACAGCCTTGCCAGCATCTGTTGTTTCTTGACTTTTTAATAAGTGCCCATCAATGATACACTAGATAAAGAAAATGTGGTACGTATACACCATTAAATACTATGCAGCCATAAAAAGGAATGAATTCATGTCCTTTGCAGGGACATGGATGAAGCTGGAAGCATCATTCTCAACAAACTGACACAGGAGCAGAAAACCAAGCATCGCATGTTCTCACTCGTAAGTGGGAGTTGAGCAATGACATGGACACACGGAGGGAAACACCACACACTGGGGCCTGTCGGGGTGTTGGGGGCAAGGGAAGGGAGAATATTAGGACAAATACCGAATGCATGTGGAGCTTAAAACCTAGACGATGGGTTGAAGGATGCAGCAAACCACTAGTGCACATGTATGCCCATGTGACAAACTTGCATGTTCAGCACATGTATCCCAGAACTTAAAGTAAAATAAATAAAATTTTTAAAGAGGTTATGGTGGTTCCATTCTGTTTACAAAATCTACATGATAGGACAGATGGCATAGCTCAGTCAACATTTCAGCTGAACCCATTTTAATCACTAGAGGGATTATTTAATGCAAGTGATTTCTAAATAATTCTAAAGTAAAATTTAGAATGCAGTTAACTAGAAATAACACTTAACAAGATTTATGAGTGCATGTAGAATATTATACCTTGAGAAGAAAAATGACAAAAGATAACACAGTAAGTTGATGTCAGCGACTTTTGATAAAGAAAAATTATGGGAAAATAAATGAAAGTCAGTACATGCTAATGGGCTCAGTAAACACTTATTTGATATTCATAACAATGTTCATGTTAAAGTTTGAACATTGAACATTAATCAATGTTCAAAACAAATACAAAGTTCAGAGACCATATCCATTTCTTCTGCATCTGAGACACAAAATCTTTAATATATCCTTTTTGAGCTCTGATCTGTGAGTGATCCTGAAACATTGTCATACTAAAAGCTATTTTCTCTTCCTTCCCAGAACAGCCTTAACCCCTTCAGGCTGTCTAAAAACTTAGATCTGACATACTCAAGTAGAAAAGTAAGTTTCTCTCTAGAGGTACATGCTCAGATTTTATGCAGTTATATGAACTTGCCTGGCATTTTTAGATCATCTTAGTGCACGTATCAACAAATTGTAAATTAGCTGAGGGTCAGTTTTTCATGCCATGTGTTCTAAAACAGGTGACTGTTGAGTAGGGAGTGTGGTTAGATCTTGGGAGTGTATTTATCAATGTTCACCCAGAGCTGCTCAGGACCTCACCCCATACCTAACAGCGCCATTACTGTGCTCTTTCATTGCCCTCTTCTCACTGCCTTGGTCCTCCAGCTTCCATTTCATTCTCTCTATAAATGGAAGAAGGAACACTTTGGGATGCTTGGAGGAGTGACTAATGGGACTAATAAACATATGTAGCATTTGTTTCTCGAGGAGACAGCAAAGTGGATGGAAAGCATTAGAAATAAAATTAAAACTTTATTAAGTAAAATAACAAATACACAAAAAAAGGCATGAATAAGTGTTTGTATGATCTAAATTATTGAGATATTTTTACATGGTCCTACAATTTAGTTAAAGAGATATTTTTTAAACAACTCCAAAAATGATTGTAAAGATGGTGGTATAGTACTGGATTATCTATCACTGCAGGGTAGTTATGTTGACGGTCTTATACAAAATTACCAAAAACAGCGGCAGCAACAATTCATTATGCAAAAGTTTATTGAAGAAAATTATGGCTGTCTCCTCTGCACAGCAGAGGAAAGGCCATTAATACTGTATAGTTGAGAGGTTTTCAAACTGCACGTTATGGCCCACTAGTGAGTTCTGAGATCAGTTCCACAGGCTGGGAGCAGCTGTTTGTAAAAAATGATAGAATAGAATACAATAGAATGAAAAACAATATAGGCCATAAAGCTAGTAAATTTATTTCTTTTTGAAATCTGTGTTTCAGTTATAATATGTATCAATTATATTTGTGCCCCCCCACACATGTTCTTTTTAAAAATCTTTTAATTTTTTTGAATCAGAGTCTCATTCTGTCGCCTAGGCTGGAGTGCAGTGGCGTGATCTCAGCTCACTGCAACCTCCATCTTTTGGGTTCAGGTGATTCTCGTGTTTCTGCCTCCTGAATTGCTGGGGCCACAGGTGCACACCACTACACCCAGCTATTTTTTTTTATTTTTAGTAGATGTGGGGTTTTGCCACGTTGACCAGGCTGATCTCAAACTCCTGACCTCAAGTGATCTACCTGCTTTGGCCTCTCAAAGTGCTGGGATTAAAGGCATGAACCACCGTGCCTTGCTTGTCTTTTATGTAATAACTGAAACAAAACCAGTACACTATTATACATGTGTGTAGCTTGGCGACATAGGCTACAGGTCATAAACCAAAAATAAGATAAATAAAAATAAACACTAATCTATTCCTACTAATTACATGCCTCTGCTCTATACCTGCTTGTGGTCATCCTGACTCTATGTGAATGTGTCTCTGCCTATTGTTTCATGAACTTGCTCTTTAATTTTGCTGAGTAGGAATATGTATTCCTGGAGCTTACTGATTAGCATGATTTCTATCTATCCCTAGGCGCCTTGCAGACAAGCCTAATTTTTCTTCTGCAGAATAATCCTCCAAACATTTGAACTGAGCCGTGTTGTCCCTGCCAAGGTTTCGCTTCCCCTCCCAAAGCATTTCAGGGCTTCAACTCAGTTGATGTTCTGAATCTTTGCTGATTAAATTTCTCTGTACCCCTCACCAGTTTGGGCTGCCTATAGTTCTTAGAAAGATAGAATTAGGTTGTCCTGCAAAGAAGAGCCAGATGTGGCTGCACACTGATCAGGAAAAGAAAATAAATAGAGGATGAGCTTCAGGAGTGGCCCTGGGTATCATTTGTAATACTACTTGTAACATCTGGGAAGCTCATGTAAGAAGTCCTGCCCTTATGGATTCCTCTTGGAGAGTAATTGAAATGTGCCAACGTCACAAAGCTCAGCCAGAAGTATGCATTGAGTGAGTTGGAGTGTGAGGAGTGGGAAGAGATCATTCATAATGACTTATTTTGGCTTTAGTCATGGATTTCAGAAACACATACGCTTGTATAAATACCTATAAATATCTCATGCTCACTTCCTGAGAAAAACATGCTAGTTTACGTTCACAACTGTTTTCTTTTTAAAGAAGCTATAAATACCAGGGGCTCAATATCTGAATCTGAACAGCTAATTAAAATTTTTAAAAAGAACAGCTTATCTTTCGTTCCTTTCTTAGAAAACATTTCAAATATAGACTGATGGCTTAACAAATGACAGCTGTTTCATTTCACATGCAAAAATATCATATGAAAAGAGGCACTTCTAAAAAGTTATTTTGGCATAATACTTTTCAATAAATTTGTAGATTTTTGCCATATTTTACCAGAAAACCTTTGAAAATATATTTCTTCAGATTTATTTTTTGAAATTTGTACTGCGTCAGAATTTATTCCTATTTTCTCTCTATGATCCAAAATAAATGTTAGAATTGAAATTTCTAAACTATGACTCTTTCTTATTAGCAATAGTTAAAGATTGAAAATGTGTTTGACAAAGTTTATTTAAAGAAAAATATCAGCTGAATTATTTATATATTTTTTTATTTCACTTTAGGTTCTGGGGTACATGTGCAGAACATGCAGGATTGTTGCATAGGTACATATATGGCAGTATGGTTTGCTGCCTCCATCCCCCTGTCACCTATATGTGGCATTTCTCCCCATGTTATCCCTCCCCAACTCCCTACCCCCGCTATCCCTCCCCTAGTCCCCCCAAAAACAGACCCCAGTGTGTGATGCTCCCCTCCCTGTGTCCATGTGTTCTCATTGTCCAACACCTGCCTATGAGTAAGAGCATGCAATGTTTGGTTTTCGGTTCTTGTGTCAGTTTGCTGAGAATGATGGTTTCCAGATTCATCCATGTCCCTATGAAGGACACAAACTCATCGTTTTTTATGGCTGCATAGTATTCCATGGTGTATATGTGCCATATTTTCCTTGTCCAGACTATCATTGATGGGCATTTGGGTTGGTTCCAGGTCTTTGCTATTGTAAACAGTGCTGCAATGAACATATATGTGCCTGTGTCTTTATAACAGAACAATTTATAAGCAATTGTGAATGGCAGTTCATTCTTGATTTGGCTCTCTTTAAGTCTGTTATTGGTGTATAGGAATGCTTGTGATTTCTGTATATCAATTTTGTATCCTGACACTTTGCTGAGGTTGCTTATCAGTTTCAGGAGATTTGGGGCTGAAACTCTAGGGTCTTCTAAATATACAGTCATGTCATCTGCAAACAGAGACAATTTGACTTCCTTTTTTTCCTAACTGAATACCCTTTATTTCTTTTTCTTGCCTGATTACTCTGGCTAGAACTTCCAATATTATGTTGAATAGGAGTGGTGAGAGAGGGCATACTTGTCTAGTGCCAGATTTCAAAGGGAATGCTTCCAGTTTTTGCCCATTCAGTATGATATTGGCTATGGATTTGTCATAAATAGCTTTTATTATTTTGAGATATGTTCTATCGATACCCAGTTTATTGAGAATTTTTAGCATAAAGGGCTGTTGAATTTTGTTGAAGGCCTTTTCTGCATCTATTGAGATAATCATGTGGTTTTTGTCTTTGGTTCTGTTTATGTGGTGGATTACATTTATAGACTTGCTAATGTTGAACCAGCCTTGCATCCCTGGGATGAAGCCTACTTGATCACGATGGATAAGCTTTTTGATGTGCTGTTGCAATTGGTTTGCGAGTATTTTACTGAAGATTTTTGCATCTATGTTCATCATGGATTTTGGCCTAAAGTTTTCTTCTTTTTGTTGAGTCTCTGCCAGGTTTTGGTATCAGGATGATGTTGGTCTCATAAAATGATTTGGGAAGGATTCCCTCTTTTTGGGTTGTTTGGAATCGTATCAGAAGGAGTAGTACCAGCTCCTCTTTGTATGTCTGGTAGAATTCAGCTGTGAACCCAACTGGACCTGGGGTTTTTTTGGTTGGTAGGCTTGTTATCGTTCTACCGATGTTTTGGTTGGCCCTTGTTATCGGTCTATTCAGGGTTTTGACTTCTTCCTGGTTTAGGCTTGGATGGGTGCAAGTGTTCAGCAATTTATCCATTTCTTCCAGGTTTACTGGTTTATGTGCATAGAGTTGTTTCTAGTAATTTCTGATGGTAGTTTGCATTTCTGTGGAATCGGTGGTGATATCCCCTTTATCGTTTTTTTATTGCCTCTATTTGATTCTTCTCTCTTTCCTTTTTTATTGAACTGGCCAGTGGTCTATTTTGTTGATCTTTTCAAAAAACCAGCTCTTGGATTTATTGATTTTTTTTGAAGGGTTTTTTATG
>PVKP010030150.1:0-28277 GCA_004027715.1 Plecturocebus donacophilus
GTGGAGCCAGCCCAAATGCCCACCAATCAACGAGTGGATAAAGAAACTGTGATATCTATATATGTGATGGAATACTACTCAGCCATAAGAAGGAATGAAATAATGGCATTCACAGCAACCTGTATGAGATTGGAGACTATTATTCTAAGTGAAGTAACTCAGGGATGGAAAACCAAACATCGTATGCTCTCACTCAAGTAGGAGCTAAGTTATGAGGATGCAAAGGCATAAGAATGATGGTGGATTCTGGGGACTCAGGGGAAAGGGTGGGAAGGAGGTGAGGGATTAAAGACCACAAATTACGTGCAGTGTATACCACTCAGGTGATGGTTGTACCAAAATCTCACAAATCACCACTAAAGGACTTACTCATGTAACCAACCACAACGTAACACAATGTAACACAATGTAACAAAACCACATAGGTTTTGTTCCCAAAAACCTATGAAAAGAAAAAAATTAAACAACAACAACAACAACAAAAAAAACCTCAAGGAAAGAGTAGGATTTGCTGAATGGATGGAGGAAGTTTCAAGGGCTTTGAATCTTAGAGTTTAGGGCTAATTAGAAGATGAGCAGGAGACACTTTGCTTCACCATTTGTTTCACCATGATAACTGCCCAGGCCACAGAAAGTTTCCTGTTGCCAGGTGAAAATGTGGAGATTTAAGGGTTCTCTTATTTGGGTTCAGAACATCCCAGCTTAGAACTTTGTCATCTTGGTTCCAGGGAAGCTAGTGGATATCAAGCTCTGTGCAGGACCCAGCTAAGCCTCTGTACCTTCATAATGCAGGACACACCTCCTAAACACAAAGCCCAGAGATTAGAGTGAGGTTCTTAGAGGGAACTGGCCACTTCTGCTCTTTCCCATTCATTCCTCTAGCCCAGTTGTTCTTAAACTTTAATTTGCATCAGAATTATGTGGAGGGCTCGTTAAAACATAGATGGCTGGGCATCACCACTATAATTTCATATTCAGTAGGTCTGGGGTGGAGCTCAATAATTTCTATTTTTAATAGATTCACAGGTGCAACAAACAAACATGAAAAAATGCTCATCATCACTGGTCATTAGAGAAATGCAGATGAAAACTACATTGAGATACCATCTCACACCAGTTTGGTGATCATTAAAAAATCTGGAGACAACAGATGCTGGAGAGGATGTGGAGAAAAAGGAACACTTTTACACTGTTGGTGGGAGTGTGAATTAGTTCAACCATTATGGAAGACAGTGTGGCGATTCCTCAAGGATCTAGAAATAGAAATTCCATTTGACCCAGCAATCCCATTACTGGGTATATACCGAAAGGATTATAAATCATTCTATTATAAACACACAGGCACACATATGTTCGTTGCGGCACTGTTTATGATAGCAAAGACCTGGGCATCCACCCAAATAGAGACCCTGTCTCTAAGGGAAAAAGAAAAAAAGGGAAAAAAAGCGAGAAAAAAATGTAAAAAGGACAAGTCACTATAACCCAGTCCCCTTATTCACTGAATCAATCCTGAGGGCCGGAAGAAAGGGAAGTGGCTGGGCCACGCCCCTTACACATGGAACCAATCAGAAGCCAGATTGAAGCACTGGAGCCACGCCTATAAGGGAGTAGCCAATCATAATGAAGGAGTGGCCTATAGAGGCCACGCCCTGTGACTGAAATCAACAAAGCCGCCTCAGGGACCGAGGAGTGAAGGGAAGTCCTGGGGATATTGTCTAGGTTTGTGCTGAGTTATCAGAAAACAGTAGTGGTGTGTGAGTTTGGGGGGTAAGGAGGGGTAGGGAGGGTTTAGAGGAGGAAAGTGGAACAGACAGAGGAGCAGGGAGGGGATTGTAAGAGGCTAGAGGAGGGCTGCATGGGTGTTCCGGAGCCAGCAAGGCTACTCTACGGGAGCACAGGGCTGTGGTGGGTTCTAGCCTGGGGCACTGTCCCCTGGCTTGGGGCAGTGTCAGCTTTTAGTACTTTTCTAGCCAGAGGGGTTGGTTTGGGTGGTCCCAATTGCTTGGGGACACAGATGTCCCCTTCCTGGACCCCCATGACCCCTGTCTGCAGATTCTACCTACCCAGCATCTCTTCCTCAGGCCAAGGCCCGTGGCTACTGTGATGAGCCCCAGGGCCTTGAAATCCCCGGTCACCCCGATGCAGCAGGCCAGGCTGAAGCAGCCGCTCGCCCCAATGCCGCTGCTCATCCCTGGGCAGCCTTTCATCCCCATGCAGCCGCTCGCCCTGATGCAACCAGTTGTCCTGATGCCCTTGCATCCTCCAGAAAGAGATTATCTGCTGCTCGCCATCATATCCTTCTTCTTCTGCATCCTGCTGGCAATCTCCGCTCTGGTGTTCTCCCTCAACGTGGGCACCCCCCAGCTACGACAGACTCTCTTTGTCCCCAGATCTGCCTTGTCTTTCCAGCCGCAGGGATCTCCTCGTGTTTCTCGGGGATTTGCCTCCTCTCTCTTCACCATCTGCTTGCCCTTGCCCCTCTCCAGGGCCACCCAGATCTACTCACTTATGCTGGCTCCCTGGTTTCTTCCTTTTTCCCCTTGGGGACTGAACCCTGCCCTGACCTCCCTTATGCCACCATCCTGATCTTGCCCTCTTTGCCTCTCCCCAGGGATTTCCCTCCACTTCCACATTTTGGAAACATCAACACCAGTTTGCCTTTACTCCCACAGACCCGGGAAGCCAATTTCCTTGGGAATCAGAGAAAAGCACGGATGAATTCCAGACTGGCTCTGGGCTTCAGTATCTCCAGCTTCCTGTTGGGCTGCATTGCGATCATCTGCCTCACTGTAATCAGAAGCTTGAAACAGAAAATATGAAAGCCTCAGTGAGTAATGGACTGTTCCTCCTGGAGCATTTGAACTAGGACATCAGTAACTGCCTGTGCTGGGGGAAGTCTCCCCTCCATCAGTATTTTTAAGAGCAGTAAAGTTTATGAGGAAGTTTCCATTTTCTGATTCATCTGCTGCGTGCATGTATGTGTACCCACATTTTCACGCCTCCTGTGTGTCCATCTTGCCAGGTGCCATGGGACTTTCACATATTTGATGAACATTTATTGCGTAATAGTGAGGGTCACTGTTTTAAGTCTTAGTGATTTAGCGCTGTTTCAGACAGATGAGGTATTTGCCTCCACAAAATTTACATTATAATTGGCTGGGCACGGTGGCTCACACCTGTAATCCCAGCACTTTGGGAGACCAAGTCAGGTGGATCACTTGAGGTCAGGAGTTTGAGACCAGCCTAGACAACGTGGTGGAACCCTGTCTATACTAAAACTACAAGAATTAGCTGGGCATAGTGGCTGGTGCACGCCTGTAATCCCAGCTACTAGAGAGGCTGAGGTGGGAGGATCCCAACCTGGGAGGTGGAGGTTGCTGTGAACTGGTATCGCAACACTGCACTCCAGCCTGGGTGACAGAGTGAGACTCTGTCTCAAAAAATAAAAAATAAAATGAAAAAAAGAAGCCAACAGGATGCTTTGAGGGTGTTATAGGGCCAGCAAGGGTATTATAGAGGCCAATGGGGACACTGCAGGGTTCTTTTCACACAACAAAGATGAACATTATTGTGAGTTGAGTATTCCCAGTACTTCCTGTCGATGGGGTAATCCCAGCACTTCAGGAGCCCGAGGTGGGAGGATCTTTTGAGACCAGCTGAGACCAGCCTGGGCAACATAGCAAGACCCTGTCTTAAAAATATATATATTAGCCGGGTGTAGTGGTGCATGCTTGTAGTCCCAGCTACTAGGGAGACTGAAGTGGGAGGACTGATTGAGCCCAGGAATTTGAGGCTGCAGTGAGCCATGATTGCACCATTGAACTCCAGCGTGGGTGACAGAGTGAGACTTTATCTTTTTTTTTTTTTTTTTTTTTAAGGGCTGGGCACAGTGGCTTATACCTATAATCCCAGCACTTTGAAAGCTGAGGTGGGCGGATCACCAGAGGTCAGGAGTTCAAGACCAGCCTGACCAATATGGAGAAACCCTGTCTCTACTAAAAATACAAAAATTAGAGAGGTGTGGTGGTGTGCACCTGCAATCCCAGCTACCTGGGAGGCTAAAGCAGGAGAATCGCTTGAGCCTGAGAAGTGGAGGTTGTAGTGAGCTGAGATCGCGCCACTGCACTCCAGCCTGAAGACAGAGCAAGACTCCGTCTCAATAAAAAGAGTTCGAGGCCAGCCTGGCCAACATAGTGAAACCCCTGTCTCTGTTAAAAATACAAAAATGAGGCAACCTTTGCGCTCAAACATGGCTCCGCGGCTGTGCAGCATCTCTGTGGCGCCGGGGCAGCATGGCAGTGTGGTAGCAGCACGGTGGCGGTGTGGTGGCTGTGGGGGGTCCCGGGGGCCCTGCGCCCCACGCCGGGGACGTTGCGGCTGCAGCTGCGGCGCGTTTCTATTCCAAGGACAATGGAGGCAGTTGGTTTCGCTGCCTCTTTGCTCACAAGGTGGATCCCCAAAGGATGCCCACTCCACCCTGCTGTCCAAGAAGGAAACCAGCAACCTCTATAAGCTCCAGTTTCAGTGTAAAGTGCGAATGCCTGGACGCCCACAACAGCCTCACGGAGGCTGTGCTGCCCAAGCTGCACCTGGACAAGGACTACCCCTGCTCACTGGTGGGCAGCTGGAACAGGTGGCATGGGGCGCAGGACCGGGCAGTGCACCTGTGGCGATTCTCAGGTGGCCACCCAGCGTTCATGGACTGCATGAACTAGCTCAAAAACAATGAGTACCTGGAGTTCCGGAGGGAGCGGTGCCAGATGCTGATGTCCAGGAGAAACCCGTTGCTCCTCGAGTTCAGCCTCTGGAATGAGCCACAGCCCAGAGTGGGTCCCAACATCTATGAGCTGAGGACATACAAGCTCAAGCCGGGAACTGTGACTGAGTGGGGGAACAACTCGGGCCATCAGATACAGGCAGGAGAACCGGGAGGCAGTGGGCAGCTTCTCACAGACAGGAGGGCTCGACGTGGTGCCCCGTCTCTGAGCCTATAAAGACATGCAGCCTCGGGAGCAGACTAGAAACGCTGCCTGGAGGAAGAGGCTGGGATGGAAATGTCTACTATACAGTACCCCCCGTGCAACACATGGATTCTCGAATCATGATCCCCTTGAAGATTTCACCTCTCCAGTGACGCTGCCTCCACCTCCACCTCTGTCCCCTTCACCCTCAGGGCAACCCGACAGACAGTGGCGCTCCTGGTCCTGCTGTCTTGATTTTGTCTTGGCTCTGGGAGGACTCTGAGGGGCAGTGCTCAGCTCAGACAAGGGAGAACTGAAGGAAGACAAGTTCTGAGGATTTACAGCTCTGCCCACGCCCTTTCCACCTTCCCTGCCTGCCTCCTTCCCCCTGCTAGAAGTAGTTTCTAATTTCCCTGAATGAAGGATGGCGATCTTTTAGGCCTTCTTATATCTTCTCCTAAGATTCCTCATCTCAAGGCTACCAGTCCCCAATTATCTTCCATTTAGCTTGCACAAAACGTAGCCTGTCCAGTGGCTACAGGTGGGGTGGAAGAGAGGAGGACAGGCCAGGCCTCAGGAATTGCCGGGTCTCCACTGGGCCACCCACTTGCTGGACAGTTGAGCCAAGTCCCTCCTGCTGGAGAGAAGCCTGGAACCACCAAAAACAAAACAAAACAAAACAAACAAAACAAACAAATAAAAAACCTCATCAGCACGGTCAGGAGGAGGTCGAGACATTCCACCCAGAGAGGCTGGGGAAAGGGATGGGAGCCAGGAAGGATTTAGGGGCAGGTGACAGACACGCAACAGGAACTCAGAAGGTAGAACTTAGAATTCCGAACTTGGGCTTCAACTGCAGAATTTGGAATCTGGAATAGAGAATTGGGAAGATAGAACAGAGATGACAGAAGACCACTTGAAGAGCAGCTCCTAATACTACACGGAGAGTGGCTTGGCTGTTCCCCCTACACACTGGGGCTGAGAACTTAAAAGTGTAGTTCCACTCCTGTGCAGAAAGTCTTTCCCGCCCTCCCTCCTTCCTGCAGGCAAATGTACACACCAGGGCCTGTTCCCTCACCCTGTATTACCTCTCCCCTCCGTGATTCTGTCAGCCCAACCCTCATTCTGTAGAGCCACCGGGTGTGTGGAGGGGGCTCAGTGACTCTGGGGGTCTCCTCAGCGACCCCCATACCTCATCATGAACCCTTGGGTAGCTTGATTCTGCCTCCCATCCAGGAAAACTAGTGCTGGAGTTTCTAATGGAACCAATTAAATATTTACTATATAAAAAAACACAAAAATTAGCCAGGTGTGGTGGCACGCACCTGTAGTCGCAGCTACTGGGGAAAGCTGGGGGTGGGGGAATCACTTCAACCTGGGAGGTGGATGTTGCAGTGAGCTGAGAGCACACCATTGCACTCCAGCCTGGGTGACAGAAAAAAAAAAGAAGTGAAGGGCTCTGCACCCAGCCCAGGACGGCAGGACGGCTGACCTTTCCAATCTGCATTGCACAAAGGTGGGAGTGGAACAGAACGCAGGGGCCTGGCTGCCAGCTTAACTGGGCTGGGAGCCAGACGGTGTCCCCCAGCTCCTTGCCAACTTTTTCAATTCTGACCACTAATTCTGATCACCTGCCCTGCGCCTGGCCTGGAGAGGCTGAAGAGGAGGGAGAAGCAAGGACCCTGCATGCCCAGCCCCTTGCTTTCATCCTCCCAGGGTCGAGGGGGCGGGGTGACCTGCTCAGGAGGTGAAGGGCATTGCTGGACCCATTATCTTATCAGGGAGACGCAAACACTGTACCAAAAGTCACGGTCACAACGACTTCTGTCACTCGGCAAACACTCCCCGAGGTCAGCCCAAGCCGGGCAATGCAGGGCACACAGTGGGGACTGAGACAGCCTGGGTCCTGCCCTCATGGATCTGGAGGGGGCGATGAAATATCACCAACCCTGACAGCCCAGAGTGGTCAGGACTGTGATGGAGGAATTAATGGGGTCAGAGTCGTCAGGACCGGGATGGGGGAAGCACAGGCAGGCAGGTGGGGGCTGTGATGGGGAGGCTCAGGGGTTTGTGGAAGCCCAGGGAGGTGCCTGACCCAGACTGGTGGGTAGTCCAAGAAGGCTTCCTGGAGGAAGGATCATCTGTGCTTAACAGGAAAGGTGAGGAGCTGTTGAACATGGGGAAGAGGTAGGGTGCACACTTCAGGTAGAGGAAATTGCATGTGCTGAGGTTTTGAAATGATCATTTGGAAAAGCAGAAGGCCTGGTGGGCAGGACCCCAAAGCATGAAAGGGAAAGTGGAACATGGGGAGGAGGGACGGCCAGGGGTCTGATCCCATCAAAGTTTACAGGGCACTGGGTCCCTAACAGTGTGTTTGGCCATGGTTCTAGGAGACTATTGTTCACATTCCCCTTCAAACCCACATAATGTTCACCGTCTACATTTTTTTTTTTTTTCCGAGAGTTTCATTCTGTCACCCAGACTGGAGTGCAGTGGTACAATCTCAGCTCACTGCAACCTCTGCCTCCTGGGTTTAACTGATTCTCCTGCCTCAGCCTCCTGAGTAGCTGGGACTACACGTGCCCGCCAATGCACTCAGTGAAGTTTTGTATTTTTAGTAGAATTTTTTTTTGAAACAGAGTCTTACTCTGTCGCCCAGGCTGGAACACAATGGCACAATCTCAGCTCACTGCAAACTCTGCCTCCCGGGTTCAAGCAATTCTCTGCCTCTGCCTCCTGAGAAGATGGGATTATAGGCACCTGCCACCACACCCAGCTAATTTTTGTATTTTTAGTAGAGACAGGGTCTCACCATCTTGGCCAGGCTGGTCTTGAACTCCTAACCTCATGATCTACCTGCCTCAGCCTTCCAAGTGCTGGTATTAGAGGCGTGAGCCACTGTGCCTGGCTAGAGTTTTCTATTTTAGTATTTGGCCATGCTGGTCTCGAACTCCTGACCTCCAGTGATCTGCCCACCTCGGCCTGCCAGTGCTGGGATTAGAGGCATAAGCCACTGCTCCTGGCCACCATCCATCTAGTAGTTTGTCCTTTGCCCCCTCTTTCTCAAGAAAAGAACATTTTTTTCAAGTCTGACCACTAATTGTTCTCAATGAACTTTCCAGAGAAACTTGCAGTGCTGTGGACTGTGTCACGCTTGCAACATTCTTGTGAGAAGCTTCTTTGTCCTTGAGTTGTGCTAGGTCTGTTGTCTATCCACCTGAAATGGCATTGTGTGGTCTACTCAGGCTGCACTCCAGGGTGCCAGAGACTTGGAACACTTCCTAACTCATCCAGATCCTGCCTATGGACAAAAGTCTCTGTGTTCAGCTCCCAGAGACAGGGCTTAGTATTGCTTAGATACACGGTGAAATAATAAATTGCACAAGCAAAGACCCTTCCTGCAAACACACAGAACTTGGGTTTGAACTTGCATCTGAAGACTGCAAAATCAGGGGAGTAGGTAAAAGTATTTACTCATGAACCTAGCTAAGCAGGGATGGTTAGAATGGACAAAGCTGGCTGGGCACAGTGGCTCACGCCTGTACAAGGACATGTCCCAGTGCAGGGACATGAACTTGGCTCACTGCAACTTCCACCTCTCGGGTTCAAGCGATTCTCTTGCCTCAGATTCCCAAGTAGTTGGGGCAACAGGTGCGAGCCAGTGGGTCCAGCTAATTTTTGTTTGTTTGTTCTTTGAGACAGAGTCTCGTTCTGTTGCCCAGGCTGGAGTATGGTGGCACAATCTTGTCACTGCAGCCTCTGCCTCCCGGGTTCAAGTGATTCTCCTGCCTTAGCCTCCCGAGTTAACTGGAACAGGTGTGCTCCACCATGCCTGGCTAATTTTTTATATTATTTTAGTAGAGATGGGGGTTTCACCATATTGGCCAGGCTGGTCTCGAACTCCTGACCTTGTGATCTGCCCATCTCAGCCTTCTACAGTGCTGAGATTACAGGTGTGAACCATGGCACCTAGCCCAGTCCTCCTTCTAATGAATACCAAACAAATAAAAATATAAGACAGCGTCAGATTAGAGTAAGAGGTGTGAATACAGTGGGGAAAAGGAGCACAACACAGTGGGCTGCAGTATTACAGAGTGGAGTCTCTGAAGAGGTGACATTTGAGCAGAGACCTGAGAGAGGTGAGAAAGCCAATGCAGACATCTCAGGAAGGGGCCCAGGCAGAAGGAGCTGTAAGAGCCAAGGTCCTGAAGCAGGAACGAACTTGGTCTGTGCAAAGTGCAGCAGAGAGGCCAGTGCCCCTGGAAACCTAGTAGCGACTGAGGCAGGGCAGGTGACCAGCGCCAGATCTTGCTGGAAGGAGTGCAGACTTTATTCTGAGTGGGAAGGGAAGTCTTTGGATGGTTGTAAGCAGAGGGGTGACACAAACCATTTGACATACACGGCTCAGAGCTGACCCGCGCACAAGGCTGGGCATGGTGGCTCACACCTGTAATCCCAGCACTCTGAGAGGCCGAGGTGGGTGGATTACCTGAGGTCAGGAGTTTGAGACCAGCCTGGCCAACATGGTGAAACCCCGTCTCTACCCAAAATACAAAAATTAGCTGGGTGTGGTGGCACGCGCCTGTAATCCCAGCTACTCGGGAGACTGAGGCAGGAGAATGCCTTGAACCAGGGAGTTGGAGGTTGCAGTGAGCCAAGAGTGCACCACTGCACTCCAGCTGGCGACAGAGCAAGACTCTGTCCAAAAAAAAAAAAAAAAAAAGAAAGAAAGAGCAGGTGGACTCACTGCAAGGACAGTGTGACTGCAGCCCCACACTGCCTTCCCTTTGCGGGTTTCTTCTAGCATGCTGAGGATGACCACAGTGTGGGTGCAGGGAGGGGCTGCGGCTGCCCAACAGCTTTGAGTTTCCCAGGTGACCTGCCCCAGAGGAGAAGGACATTGCCAGGGCAGTTATCTTATCAGGTCCACTCTCACCTGCTCCTGGAGACACGCCCACCGCATAGCATACCAAGTTCCCCACCATTCTACTGGGCCAGCCCCTCGCTACTGTCCACAGAGGTCCCTACCTGAGGGATGAGGAGGGAGTCCCCAGGCCTCCTGGCATCCGTCACCAAGCACCAAGCTCAAGCCAAGACCGTTGGACACATCCATTCCCCACGCTGCAGCTTGGTTTCCCCATCTGGGGTAGGGACAGGGGAATGGCTGAGACTGTAAAGGCTGTAGCTGGATGTGTGAGTGCCTCTGGGACCCTCCCATAGTCCCTCTGAGCCTCAATTTCCCCCGCTGCACCACAGGAATGATAGTGCCGCCTACACAGGGCTTTTTTTTGCAAAGGCCTACGAGGTCACACGTGCAGAACCTGGCATGTGTGTGACGCTGCTGAGGTGAAGTTTGGGTTTTTCCATTGGTGGTGCCATAGAAGAGCCAGGCCCTGGGGTCAAGCCTGGGTTGGAACCCTGTCCCTAGGTTTTAGAGGTTGAAGTCTTCTGCAAAGTCCTTGAATGGGGGCTAAGAAGAGAACATTGCTTTACAGGGCTGCTGCTAGGAGCTAAGGAAACCATTTGAGTGACACACAGAGCATACGCAGCCCATAGTGAGGATTCAGGATTCGGTAAACATTCAGCCACCATAGAGAGTGTTGTAAGCATGGCTGGGTGCAGTGGCTCACGCCTGTAATCCCAGCACTTTGGGAGGCTGAGGTGGGTGGTTTACCTGAGGTCAGGAGTTCAAGACCAGCCTGGCCAACATGGGGAAACCTCGTCTCTACTAAAAGTACAAAAATTAGCCAGGAGTGGTAATGCACACCTATAATTCCAGCTACTTGGGAAGCTGAGGCAAGAGAATCGCCTGAACCTGGGAGGCAGAGGTTGCAGTGAGCTGAGACTGTGCCACTGCACTCCAACCTGGGCAACAGAGTGAGACTCCATCTCAAAAAAAACAACAAAAAAGAGTGTCGAGGCACCCTCTTCTTCCAGCTGATGAGGCCGATGCTATTTAGACTTAAAGAGGACACTCTGCAGCCAGCCGATCTGGTTCTCACTCCATCACGTCCAAGCCTGTGACAGAGCCACAGAAGAGTGACTCAACCCCTCCGTGCCTCAGTTTCCTCATATGTGAGGGGTCTTGTCCCCTCAAAGGGTTGTTGAAAGGTTAAATAAGTTAGCACACGGAAGCCCTCAGCACCATGCCCAGCACATAACGAGCACCTTATGTTTGCTGTTGTTGTTGGAGCTGTCCCAGGGCCTCCCTGATCTCAGGGCAGTTGACATGGGGGGATCTGGCCCAGGGGGGAGGTGCAGCTCAGGAGGAATGCCTGAGGTGCCCAGGCCTGGAGGTCACCCTGAGGAGCTCTGTAATCGGCTGTTGTCGGGCGTTCTGCTCCACCCTCCGCCCTCCTCGGGTATATCAGGGCTGGTCCAGGCCCAGGCTCTGTCGGGTGAGTGCGCAGGCACCGGGCACCATGGGGAAGGCCGTGAGTGGGGCCCAGGGGTCTGGGATGCGGTGGGGACAGGGGTTCCAGTGGGATCTGAGCCCCCCCCATCCCGTCCCTCCCCAGGAGAACTATGAGCTCTACTCAGTGGAGCTGGGCCCCGGCCCCGGTGGGGACATGGCTGCCAAGATGAGCAAGAAGAAGAAGGCGGGCGGCAGGGGTGGCAAGAGGAAGGAGAAGCTGGAGAACATGAAGAAGGAGATGGAGATTGTGAGCTCCTGCTGGGGAGGGCGGGAGCTGGGGGGCGGGCTGGGAACCGAGCAGTGGGTCGGGAGGAGGCCAGGAGAGCCCAGAGCAAGCACCCTGCCCACCCCACCACACAGAACGACCACCAGCTGTCAGTGGCGGAGCTGGAACAGAAATACCAGACGAGTGCCATCAAGGTGAGCTGGAGACTGGGAGGGTGCAGAGAGGAGAAGGGGAGAGAGGGAGGGAGAGGGAGACAGGAGAAGGGAGAAGGAGAGAGGGAGAGAGAGAGGGAGAGAGGGAGATGGAGAGAGGGCGGGAGAGGGAAAGATGGAGAGGGAGAGATGGGGAGGGGAAGATATGGAGAAATGGGCAGAGGGAGGGAGAGAGGAGAGAGGGAGAGAGGGAAGGATAGAAGGAGAGAGGGAGGGAGGGAGATAGCATTAGAGAGAAAGGGCGAGACACAGAGACGGAGAGAGGAGTAGATGAAAAGAGACAGCAAGACAGAGAAGGCAGATGGATACGGGGAGCAGCAGGAGAGACACAGAAAGGTGAGCGAGGAGAGAGAGACAAAGGGAGAGACAAAGGAGGGAGGGAGAGACGGGGTGGGGGCAGGAATCAAGAGACAAAGACAGATGAGAAGGAGCAGGACAGACAGAGCTGGGGAAAGGAAGCCGAGGCGGGGGCTTCCCGCAGGGTGTGCATGTGGAGGAAAGCCCCCAGCGCCGCCTCGTCCGCCCTCCGTCTCAGGGCCTGTCTGCCAGCCTGGCTGCCGAGCTGCTGCTGCGGGATGGGCCCAACGCTCTGCGGCCGCCACGGGGCACCCCAGAGTACATCAAGTTCGCGAGGCAGCTGGCCGGGGGCCTGCAGTGCCTCATGTGGGTGGCCGCCGCCATCTGCCTCATCGCCTTTGCCATCCAGGCCAGCGAGGGGGACCTCACCACGGATGACAACGTGAGCGGTGATGCGGGGACAGCCTAGGGACACGGGGACCTGGGAACGGAGGACACTGAGCATGGGACTCAGGACAAGAGGGGCAGAGGATGGGAATACAGGAATCCGAAAGGCAGTCTCAAGAAAGGAGTCATGGGGGGTGGTGGACATTGGGATATGGATGGGGCTGACACAAGGACTCAGGACAACAGGGGCAGAGGATGGGAATACAGGAATCCGAAAGGCAGTCTCAAGAAATGAGTCATGGGGGGTGGTGGACATTGGGATATGGATGGGGCTGACACAAGGACACAGGACGCAGGGACACTGGGGTGAGTCTCGGGTATGGGGACACGAGTGGGGGCATAAAGAGTATGGCAATGTAATACCTAAGAGATGGGACTTGGAGGCTGAGCTCGGTGGCTCATGCCTGGAATCCCAGCACTTTGGGAAACTGAGGCGGGTGGATCACCAGGTCAGGAGTTCGAGACCAGCCTGGCCAAAATGGTGAAACGCCATCTGTACTAAAAATGCAAAAATTAGCCAGGCATGGTGGTGGGCACCACTACTTGGGAGGCTGAGGCAGGAGAATCATTTGAACCCAGAAGGTGGAGTTTGCAGTGAGGCAAGACCATGCCACTGCATACTAGCCTGGGCAACACAGCAAGACTCTGTCTCAAAAAAAAAAAAAAAAAAAAGGGAGAGAGAGAGATGAAACTTGGGAAACAGGACAAGCAGACACAGGACAGACTGGGGTTGGGGAATAGGGGACCCTGGGACTCATACATGGGAAACCAGGGCAGGGACACAAGCCTCCAGACACAGCACATGGAGAGACACAAAACATGAGACATAGAAGCACGAGAAAGAAAGGAAATGGAGATGCAGGGCAATGGACACATGGCAGGGGTCAGGGCAAGGGACATGGGGACTCAGGGACACATGACATCGGACAGAGGCTTGAAAAGTCACAGCCACGGGACAAAGGATGGGGACTCAGAGATATGCAGACATAGGAGAAACAGAACACAGCGACTGGGGAGCTGGAACATGGGGGCCATGGCCCTGGAGGATGCAGACCATGACGCACAAGGTCTGCGGCACACACAGGAATGGGGATGTGAGGACGTAGGGACGAGGGGACACAGCGGGTGGCAGCAGATTATGGAAAACCCAGGATGTGAAACTAGAGACACAGGGAATACAGGCCACAGGAACAGCAGGAGGCGTGGGACAGTGGACATGGGGAATGCAAGGCTTGGGGACACAGGAGAAGGGAATGTGTGACACAAGGCACACAGTGACTTGGGACACAAGTCCCATATATGGGGACATGGAAGACTGAGGATTCAGGGTGTTGGAAATAGATGCTCGGTGCCACAAAGAAAAATTAGCACTGAGACAAAGGATCTTTCAGCAACGCAGTTTTGACTTCCTGGACTGCAGGAAGGGGACTCTCCATCCTTTGTCTCAGGGCTAATTTTTCTTTGCGGCACTGAGCATCTCTTTCTGGCATCGATTTCCAACAAGGGCCAGAGGATGTGAAATATACACAGGAACACAAGACACTGAGAAGACAGGGCAGGCGAGTGTGGGGTACGAGGGACATGGGGAGGGGCCACAGGCCACAGGGAATGGTGCATGGTGTTTCCTAGTAGGTGGGGAAAACCGTGGAGGTGACCCCAAGAACACCAGGGCACCAGGAGGCAGGGGGGATGGCCTCAAGCAGGCAGCTTCCAGCCCCTCCGAATAACCCCAGCCCTGTCCCTGTCCCCAGCTGTACCTGGCAATTGCTCTCATCGCTGTAGTTGTCGTCACCGGCTGCTTTGGCTACTACCAGGAATTCAAGAGCACCAACATCATTGCCAGCTTCAAGAACCTTGTGCCACAGGTGGGTTCCCAAGCGCCCAGCCACTCCGGATCCCAGAGACCCCAAACCTCTCCAACAGGCTCCTGCAGCCTCCCCCTATTAGGCCCAACCTGCCCCTCATCCGTGGCCTGCATCTCTCCCCATGGGTCCCCAATTCTCCCCATCCTCTACCTCCCCACACGCAGCAACTCCCAGCTTCCCACCCCCCATCCACCGAAACTCTTGCCCCACAGCAAGCCACTGTCATCCGCGATGGAGACAAGTTCCAGATCAACGCCGACCAGCTGGTGGTGGGCGACCTGGTGGAGATGAAAGGTGGGGACAGAGTGCCCGCTGACATCCGCATCCTGGCAGCCCAGGGCTGCAAGGTGGACAACTCCTCGCTGACGGGGGAGTCTGAGCCACAGACCCGCTCACCGGAGTGCACACACGAGAGCCCCCTGGAGACCCGCAACATCGCCTTCTTCTCCACCATGTGCCTTGAGGGTGTGTGAAGCCTCCGCCTGCCTGCCCAGTAACCGCTGCCTCCACTGGCCCCTCTCCTGCTACCTTCTAGAACAGAGAGCTTCTGCTTCGTTGCGTTCCCCCGCATGACTGCCACCTCCCCGGGGTACGCTGCCTCTCTGTCTCCCACTGTCGCTACCCTTTCCCCAGGTCACACCCTCTGCTGGTGGTGACTGGCTCTCCTTCAGCTCACACAGCAGCGCACACCCCACCACTGCCCCCCATCCCTGAGTCACCCCTCGGCCCCCTGCAGGCACTGCGCAGGGCCTGGTGGTGAACACGGGCGACCGTACCATCATTGGGCGCATCGCGTCACTGGCGTCAGGGGTGGAAAACGAGAAGACGCCCATCGCTATCGAGATCGAGCATTTTGTGGACATCATCGCAGGCCTGGCCATCCTCTTCGGTGCCACATTTTTTATCGTGGCCATGTGCATCGGCTACACCTTCCTGCGGGCGATGGTATTCTTCATGGCCATCGTGGTGGCCTATGTGCCTGAGGGGCTACTGGCCACTGTCACAGTGAGTGGGGGCAGGCGGGGGTGCAGGGAGCTGAGGGGCCTGCCAAGCCATCTGCTCTTTCCTCCATGCTTTTCCCATCAATTCCCTGCCTGTCCATCCGTCCACTCCGCTCCCGTCAACCCTCCCACCTTCCCATCAACCACCCATTCAGCAAGCGCTCCCCAAGGTGACCCTGGGCCATATCCTGTGCCACACATCAAGGGCGCAGAGATGCTGAGGCCGGTCGGGTCCTTGACCAGAGGAGGCTGAGGTCCTGTGCGGGCGGCCAGCATGTCACCCAGCCTTCCACAGTCAGCACCCAGCTCCAGACTAGCCACGAGGGAGTCGTGGGGAAGGTTCCTTTTCTCGTTTTGGTTCTGTGATGAGAATTTTCAGCACCTCGGCTAGGACAGCTAGAGAGGGCCCTGGCTACAGTATCTGGGCAGACTAGGAAGGAGTCCCAAACAAAGCAGAGGCTGAACAAAAGCTGGGGGCAACAAAACGCCTGCTTTTTGCAGAAGCGAGTTGCACACGAAGCCCTGAGGCTGGGGTAAAGCCTTCCCGGTGCTGTGAGGCGGGGAAGAGGGCTGGAAGCAAGGGTGGTCCCCAACCTACGGTGCTCACCCCTTCCCCAGGTCTGCCTCTCCCTAACAGCCAAGCGCCTGGCCAGTAAGAACTGCGTGGTCAAGAACCTGGAAGCGGTGGAGACATTGGGCTCCACCTCAGTGATCTGCTCGGACAAGACAGGGACGCTCACTCAGAACCGCATGACTGTGTCCCATCTGTGGTTTGACAACCACATCCACACAGCTGACACCACGGAAGACCAGTCAGGTGTGGGGAAGGGAGGGCACAGGTGCCAGGGCAGGATCTGGTGGATGGTGGATGGTGGAGACTTGAAGGGGGCTGGGAAGGTAGGGAGGGCTTTGTATGATGGGGGCGCGGCTCGGCTCCAGGTGTCAAAGGAGACGCGCTACTTACTGGGTCTAGAGGGAAGGCTCATCCTGGGGTTGGGTCCCTCAGGGTTGGGTGTACCCCAATCCCACCCAGGTCTGGGGAGGGGTCCCCCGACTTGAGCCTAGGAGGTGGGGTCTCGGTTCTGGTCCGGGAGAGCCGCCGTGCGGGACCCAGCCTGGACACCTGGTCTGCAGGGCAGACGTTTGACCAGTCCTCTGAGACGTGGCGGGCGCTGTGCCGGGTGCTCACCCTGTGCAACCGCGCCGCCTTCAAGTCCGGCCAGGACGCAGTGCCCGTGCCCAAGGTGAGAGCCGCGGGACCTCCAGGGAATACCAGGAGCCTGGTGCAGCCGGGTTCGCCCCTGACACCGGCCTCCGCTCCCAGCGCATCGTGATCGGAGACGCGTCGGAGACGGCGCTGTTGAAATTCTCAGAGCTGACGCTGGGCAACGCCATGGGCTACCGCGACCGCTTCCCAAAAGTCTGCGAGATCCCCTTCAACTCCACCAACAAGTTCCAGGTGCGCAGCCGGCCCCGCCCACGGCCAAGTCCCGCCCACTTCGGGCCCCGCCCCAGGCCCCACCCATATCAGGCACCCCCAGTCTTCTTTCCGCAGCCAAACCCCAACCTCATCTCCCGCTTTGCCTACGGCCCCGCCCACCTGAGGCAAGGCCCCGCCCACCACCTAGCCCCGCCCACAGCCTCTCGGCAGGGCTGCACGGGGAGCATCTCGCTCTCCAAATCCTGCCCCGGCTCAATTCCGCACCCTAATTATGTTCATTCCTTGCACCTAGGACCCCAAATCTATGCCTACCCCTACTTTAACGCTTACCCTGTATCAAGTACCCACCCTACAAGGTCCCCATCTTCCACCTTCACCCGTCCCCGCAGCTCTCAGGCCCCAACCCCGCGCTCTCGGCCCCGCCCCTCTCCTCAGCCCCGCCCATGCCCCGCCCACAGCATCGCTCCTCCACGCCCATAGCTGTCCATCCACACGCTGGAGGACCCGCGGGACCCGCGACACTTGCTGGTGATGAAGGGTGCCCCCGAGCGGGTGCTGGAGCGCTGCAGCTCCATCCTCATCAAGGGCCAGGAGCTGCCTCTGGATGAGCAGTGGCGTGAGGCCTTCCAGACAGCCTACCTCAGCCTGGGAGGCCTGGGGGAACGCGTGCTCGGTGAGACCCCCGGGCAGGGGAGGAGGCTCTAGGTGTGAGGAGGAGCTAGCGCCCTTTGCCCACTCCTCCCCGCACAGCCCTGACGGTCCTCATCACGGGCTGCCGGCCGATCTGTCGCATCCACTGCCTCACCCTGACTTTCCCTGTACGAGTCCCAACCCCTGTCTGTCCTCACTTTCTACCTTGACTCCAGTCCTCGCCTGTACTTTTCATCCTTATCCTGCCCTCTGACCTCTCCCAGTTTTTGTCCTGACACCTTAAACTTCCCTGCTTCTACCCTAGAAAGCAGATTTGTGGTCCAATTCTGGATCTTTTACTTGCTGTGTGACCTCTGGTAAGAAATGTCCCCTCTCTGAGCCTCAGTTTCCTCATCTGTAAGATGAGGATGGGCCTCACAGGGTGGTTGTGAGGGTAGATTCAGATAATGCAAAGGGTCAGCACAGGGTCAGGTGTCCATAGGTATTTGGTGCAAGGGGCCGGGTTATTTTACTCATTTCCTGGCCCTGCTAAGGAAGGGTCTGCCAGAGCTCCTCCCTGACTTCCCTGTTTCTGATCAGGCTTCTGCCAGCTCTACCTGAATGAGAAGGACTACCCGCCTGGCTATGCCTTTGACGTGGAGGCCATGAACTTCCCATCTAGTGGCCTCTGCTTTGCCGGACTTGTATCCATGATTGACCCACCCCGGGCCACCGTCCCCGATGCTGTGCTCAAGTGTCGCACAGCAGGCATCCGGGTATGCCACTGTGGGGAGGAACAGGTGGGGTGAGGACAGAGGATGGCAGCAGCATTTGTGGATGAGGAACCCCACCTGAAACTGGCTTGAACCAAAATACATTGGTTTATGATACTGAAGAATTCTGGGGAATTAAACTTCAGGTATAGCTGGATCCAGGAGCTCAGCGTCATTAGGAATTTACCTTTCTCCATGTCTCAGCTCTGCTGTTCTCTCTGCTGGCTTTATTTGCAAGCACTCCCTCCACCTGGAGACACACACACCCCTGCTCCAGCAGCTTGAACTTAACTTCCACCTGTTTAGCCACCTCATAGAAAAAAAGTCTCTTTTGCACTAGTGCCAGATTGGGTCACTCATTCATCTCTGAGCCAGTCACTGTGGCTGGAAGATGGAACATCTTGATTGACCAGGTCTGGGCTTACTTGCCCAATCTTAGCCAGGGACATCACTGCAACTGATGGTCTAGGGGAGAGAAGTGGTCCCCCAAACACAAAACAAGGGTGGGGAAGCCATGGCCGGGCAGGCAATGCCCAAGCCCTTCCTGTGTCTCTAAGGCCCCATTAGAGCTGGGCCTTTTTAAGCTTGTTCCTCAGCCCTGTTTCCTCGTTCACTCCTCTGCGGTCATGCTGTCCTCCCTGCTGTTCCTCCAACAGTTCAGGCCTGTCCTCACCTCTGGGCCTTTGCACCTGCTGTTCCCTCTGCCAGGAGCACTCTTACCCCAGCTTTCCATGTGGCCAGCTCTCTCACCTCTTTCAAGTATCTGCTCAGATGTCACCTTCTCAATGAGTCCTTCCCTGAGCACACTTAAAATCGAGTCACCATTGCCTCCACCAAGCTTAATATGTGTTTTCTACCTTCTAACATACTATATAATTCATTCTTTATTTTCTGTCACCCCACTAGAATGCTAACTCCTCAAGGACAGGGATTTTCGTCTCTTTTGTCTCTGCTATATCCCAGGCATGTAGCAGGTGGTCACGCTTGGTCAAGTAAATGAACATGTGTATCAGCAGATGTCTCCCAGGGAAGACAGGGAGATGGGGCTGATCTGAAGGGGTCAGGGATCTGCTGGTTCCCCCTACAGGTGATCATGGTGACAGGTGACCACCCCATCACTGCCAAGGCCATTGCAGCCAGTGTGGGCATCATCTCGGAAGGCAGCGAGACAGTGGAGGACATCGCTGCCCGCCTCCGTGTGCCCGTGGACCAGGTTAATCGCAAGTAAGCACCCCCAGGCCTCCCCGGGGTTCTCCCTACACATGGCACAGATTGAGGTCTCAGCGAGATCCTTCCATCTCCTCCCCAGGGACGCCCGTGCCTGTGTGATCAATGGTATGCAGCTGAAGGACATGGACCCGTCGGAGCTGGTTGAGGCCCTGCGCACCCACCCTGAGATGGTGTTTGCACGCACCAGCCCCCAGCAGAAGCTGGTGATCGTGGAGAGCTGCCAGCGGCTGGTGAGCTCTGCCAGTGAGGGCGGGCAGGTGGGCAGACAGGCAGGGCTGGTCCTGGGCCAGCCTCTCACTGACCACCTGCCCACCCACCTGCACCCACTGCCTGCAGGGTGCAATTGTGGCCGTCACGGGGGATGGTGTGAATGACTCCCCAGCCCTGAAGAAGGCAGACATCGGAGTAGCTATGGGCATCGCTGGCTCGGATGCTGCCAAAAATGCAGCCGACATGATCCTGCTGGATGACAACTTCGCCTCCATTGTGACAGGCGTGGAGCAGGGTCTGTGCCAGGCCAAGGAGGGTGCAGGCGGTGTGGGCACAGGAGGGAGAGGGCTGTGAGGAGGCTGAAGTGCCCTCCCTACCCCACAGGCCGACTGATCTTCGACAACCTGAAGAAGTCCATCGCCTACACATTGACCAAGAACATCCCGGAGCTGACACCCTACCTCATCTACATCACCGTCAGCGTGCCCCTGCCCCTCGGGTGCATCACCATCCTCTTCATCGAACTCTGCACTGACATCGTGAGTCCACAGCCCAGCTCCCCCACCCACAGGGTGTCCAGAGACACTTGCCCGTGGATGGACAGGAGGGACAGAGACCACCACAGACACTCTTGGGCACAGAATGCCAGACAGGACCTGTGTGTGCAATGACAGCCAGTGCAGGACACACAAGTGGCAGGCAGGTGGACAGGCCTACGTGGACAGACCTACAGCCATGCACACACAGATGGACACTCAGGTCAGCCCGGGCTGACCCATGCACACACAGGGACTCAGATACAGGTACTCAGATAGAGATGTAAACAGAACAGGTATCTGGCCAGACTTGAATCACAGACACATGACCCTAAACAGACATGGACAAATAAACACTCTCAGATAGACCCCACAGGACACAGACGGAAAAGAGCCACAGATACAGCCACAAAGGCAGCCAGATGTGTGGCTGTGTTGACAGGTATTTATTTGGCAACATTTACACAGTGCTTTCTCTGGGCCAGACACATGATAATTTCCTTAATTTTGTCCTCATAACCACACTATGAGATGAGTTTTGTTACTATCTCCCCCATTTTACCGATGAGCTCATCAAGGCATACAGGTTGAGTGGCTTGTCCCAGGTCACCAGGCAAATAAGTGGCCCGGCTGTGACATGTGCCTGGGTAGTCATGGGTCTCAGAGGCTGTAGTCATGGTCAGTATGCTCTTCTGCCACTCCAGGCACAAGCAGATGAGGGGGCACAGTGACATCGAGAGATTAAAGACACACAGAGTTAGGGAGTGACGCAGAAACAACAGAAAAGCAGAGATACAGACACAGAGAAAGACACCGGAGACAGGGACAGAGAAACAGAGTGAAGCACAGAGAAAGACAGGGAGGGACAGAGGGAGAAGATAAAAGCAGATGCTCTTGTCACCCAGGCTGGAGTGCAGTGGCATGATCTCAGCTCACTGTAACCTCCGCCTCCTGGGTTCAAGAAATTCTCCTGCCTCAGCCTCCTGAGCAGCTGGGATTACAGGCACCCGCCATCACGCCCGGCTAATTTTTGTCCTTTTAGTAAAAACGCGGTTTCGCCATGTTGGCCAGGCTGGTCTTGAACTCCTGACCTCAGGTGATTCTCCTGCCTCGGCCTCCCAAAGTGCTGGGATTACAGGCATGAGCCACCGCGCCCGGCCAAAAAGCAGATGTTTTATGAAGATGGACACCAAGATGCCAATGCCCAGGCTGTCCAGGCTAGTGTGGCTGTGCCATCCCTGCCGGTCCTGCCTCCTAACCTCAGTCCTGCTCCTGCCCACAAGAGGGGGAAGGGGGACCTGGAGTGAAGGGGACAGGGGCCCAGACAAACCCTCAGTCCCAATTCCCTCCACTCCTGGCCAGTTCCCATCTGTGTCCCTGGCATACGAAAAGGCCGAGAGTGACATCATGCACCTGCGTCCACGCAACCCGAAGCGTGACAGATTGGTCAACGAGCCCCTGGCTGCCTACTCCTACTTCCAGATTGGTGGGTGCCCATGGCCTGGGGAGCCTGAGGGGCTCAGTGCTGGGCTGCTCGCCTGCCCCAGGCCCTGCCTTGGGCTCTGGCTGTTTCTGGACCTGTGTCTGCGTTTGGTCCTGGGTCTCCATTGCCCTGTGTCCATGTCTGTCTGTGATGGTCTCTCTGGTCCCGCTGTGTTCCTGCTGTCTCTGACCTTGTTCTCCACGACCCTGTCTCTGAGTCATGGCCTATTTGTCTTTTTGGGTCCCGGATGTGTCTTTTTCTTTTTCTCTCTGTCCCTGCTTCTGTCTCTCTGCTGCTCTGTGTCTGTCACTGTTTCTGCGTCCCTGCCTCTGTGTCCCTGTCTCTCCATGTCCCTTTCTTCCTGTGTCCTTGTCTCTGTGTCCATCTCTGTCTCCCTGTGTCCCCTCGCCTCTCTCCAGGGGCCATTCAGTCCTTTGCTGGTTTCACTGACTACTTCACGGCCATGGCCCAGGAGGGCTGGTTCCCACTGTTGTGCGTGGGGCTGCGGCCGCAATGGGAGGACCACCACCTGCAAGATCTGCAGGACAGCTATGGCCAGGAGTGGGTGAGCCCCGCCCCGCCCCATCCGATCTCTGGGCTCTCCCCTTCCCAGGGCCACTTGCCTTGTATGCAGCCCACTCGCTCCTCCACGTGTGACTGGGTTCAGCTAAAGCATCCTGGACACCCAGACTCCCTGCCAGTTCTGGCGGAAAGGGCCATTCCCACCAAATGCAACTCCAAACTCTTGCTTCTGATGATTGCAACCGCAGAGGGGTGTCCCTGCCCTGACACTAATGCTCATCTCGAACGTGGAATCAGGCCCCTATCCTGCTACTTTTCCCTCTAGTATCATTCCCACAGGGTATTTGCACATGTGGCCCGTTTTAATGAAGGTCTGGAGCACAGTGAGGCTAGATCTGGCTAGCAAAGGTGTTTAGTTCATCTGTAGAGTTACATACAGACCAGGATATTTCCCTTAAACATTTACTGATGGTTAAAATAGACATTGAAGCCAGACTGCCCGGACTCATGGTCTGGTACTGCTCGTCACAAGCTGTGTAAGCCTGGGCAGGTTGCTGTCCCTCTCTGCGCCTGTTTTCTCACCTGCCAAGTGGAGAGATTACCAGTGTCGACCTCAGTGGTTTTCAGTTTGTTTCCAGACCAGCTGCATCAGCACCACCTGGGAACTCGTTTGAAAGGCAAAATTCTCAGGCCCGATCCCAGCCCTCTGGGAGCCCTTGCTGGGATTCTCTTGCATGTTCAAGTTCCAGCACCACTGATCTACCTACTAGGGTTATTTGGAGGATTAAATGAGCTAATGCATGTGCAACACTCGGTACCTGGAGCAGTCAGCGATCCCCACAGTTAGCTGGTATTAGGAGTTGTATTGCCGGGCATGGTGGCACGTGCCTGTAATTCCAGCTACTTGGGAGGCTAAGGCAGGAGAATCCCGAGCCCGAGATGCAGAGGTTGCAGTGAGCTGAGGTTGTGCCACTGCACTCCAGCCTGGGTAACAGAGCGAGACTCCATCTCAAAAAAAAGAGAAGTATGCACGTGCAACACTCGGTACCTGGAGCAGTCAGCGATCCCCACAGTTAGCTGGTATTAGGAGTTGTATTGTCGGGCATGGTGGCACGTGCCTGTAATTCCAGCTACTTGGGAGGCTAAGGCAGGAGAATCTCCTGAGCCCGAGATGCGGAGGTTGCAGTGAGCTGAGGTTGTGCCACTGCACTCCAGCCTGGGTAACAGAGCGAGACTCCATCTCAAAAAAAAACAGAAGTAGCTGGGTTAAAGAAACGCGCTGCATAGTGGCTGCCTCCTTTAAACGGGGTATGTGCCCTCTGTTCCTCAAAGGCCACGGTGCCTTCCTCACTTATTTTTGCCATCCACCTGGCCCCTGGAGTCACTGTACTTTGCAAATCCCATCTCAGGATTTCAATTCCCCTTTCCCAGGCCCTTCCTATTGGGTGCCTCCCCACTTTCACTATGAAAGCAGTCCAGCCCAGCCTACTGTTTTCCCAGCCCTGTCATCCAAGCTCTGCAAGGCTGAGGTTTCCTGGCCCGAGTCTGGGCTCCTGCACACCTGGCAGACCCTGCCTCTCTCCTTGTCCCCACCCACGAACCTCTGAGGCAAGGCGGAGAGTATTCAGGGGCTCGCAGCCCTGGACCCTCTGCCCGGGGGGCTGCAGAGGCTGTCCACAGGCACTCAGGCTGCTTTCGTTTGTCCCTGGCCTGCAGACGTTCGGGCAGCGCCTATACCAGCAGTACACCTGCTACACTGTGTTCTTCATCAGCATTGAGGTGTGCCAGATTGCCGACGTGCTCATCCGCAAGACGCGCCGCCTCTCCGCCTTCCAGCAGGGCTTCTTCAGGTGTCCCCGGCTGGCCCCCTCCTGCCTCCTAGTCCCTGGTCCCAACGCCCATCAGATTCTGACCGTGGTTTGGAACAGCTGGCAAACACCAGTGGGTGCCGATGCCAGATGCTGACATGCCCTAACACTTTGCTAACTGACCAGTAGCTCCCCCCGTGGCCCCTCCACATTTCACTGAAGGGGTGGTGCTGAGAGGCCCGGGCCACTCCAGTGTTCAGTGTGTAGAACACCTCCCTGCTGCTGCTGACATCAGACCTACTTTGACCCACAGTATCCTCATTTCCATCGGGCTCCCAATTCCTAACGGCGTGCCCCATCCTGCCGCCCCGCCCCCACAGGAATAAGATCCTGGTGATCGCCATCGTGTTCCAGGTCTGCATCGGCTGCTTCCTGTGCTACTGCCCCGGCATGCCCAACATCTTCAACTTCATGCCCATTCGGTGAGAGGCTGTGAGCGGCGAGCAGAGGGAGGGGCTGCGGGACACAGGCCTAGGATGGCCTTCACCTTGCCATGTGCCTTCAGGTTCCAGTGGTGGCTGGTCCCCCTACCCTACGGCATCCTCATCTTCGTCTATGACGAGATCCGGAAGCTTGGAGTTCGCTGTTGCCCAGGAAGTGAGTGTGGAGACTGGGGGCCTGGGAACGGGGGACTGAGATGTTTTCAAGCAGCTGCACCCACCTTTGATCCTCAACACGTGGCCTCCAAGCCCTTGACCCTCCATAGCAACCACCACTGCTCCATGACCCCTGAGCCCCTGGCTCTGCCTAAGTGGCACCCCCAGCACTGAGTCTCCTTGTTCCGTCTCTCTCCAAGGCTGGTGGGACCAGGAACTCTACTACTAGAGGGACGACTGCCTTCAGGCATCCCTGCAACTGCCACGGCAGGTGGGGACAGGGCTCCTGGGACCCTCTGGACAGCCACCAAGACATCTGAGCTACCAAGAGTCCCAGCCCCACCAGTATCTGCTTCTGCAGCCCACGGCACCCCAACCTTGGCGGGACCCTGCCCACTCCCTTTCCCCATCCCCAAGGTTTGCACCTCCTGGAGCAGCAGTACCTGGGCACAGTCCTCTGAGCTGGCCTCGGGAAAGTCCCCACCTACGGTGGTGGTGGGGCTCTGATAGGGAGTACAGCTGGCCGCTCCTGGAGGGCGTGTCTGTCCTTAGGACTCCAGTCCAGGCAGGAGGGCTGCCCAGGGGCCCTTTGTTAAAGACACACTTGTGCCCTGCGAGATGGTAATAAAACCAGCTCATGCTGACTGTGCGGTATCTGGTGCCAGGCACTGTCCTCAGCGTCTCTCATTAGTGACTGTGATCTCCCACAGTCCTACACATGGGGGCTGTTTATTCAGGGCTGTACGTCCAGTGCCTAGAACACAGCCTGGCACATAGTAGGTGCTCAATAAACCTGCCTTGGGGGAAATGATTCCTGTTTCTTTGCCCAGGGTCACGGCACCTAAAGGCAAGCTGGGCCGTGACCACAGGCACCCCTACCCCCTCTGGGCTTTCTCTATTCTCAGCACCCTTCTCCCTCCTGGGGGCTCCCAGACACAAGGGGGCCCAAGTCATTTGTACATCAAGCATCCCCCACCCCCCACAGGTGTCTCCCCTCTGAGCCTACCTGCTTGCTCCTCTGTCCCAGCAGTGGCCAGTTCCTGACCAACTCCTTGATGTCCCCTCCTCACACCCTTCGCCTGAAAGGTTAATCCCTCTGACTGCTAGAGACACCTGTCCTCCCAGTCCCCCCACCTCCCACCTCTGCCGCTCCTTTCCCAGTCCCCTGTTCCCCTCTTCCTCTTTCTCGTGGCTTTCTCTGGCTAGGGCCTAGGCTTCTCCTTCCTTGTGATCACAGCCTCCCAGTCCCCCGTGGCTTCAGCTGTCTCTGCAGTGAGACCCACATCTGTCCCGAGCTTCTCCCAGTATCCGAGGTGACCTACACTGGCCTCTGCATCTTCCCCCATGCACTGACCCAATCTGATAGTCCCACTGTCCCATCAGTGTGGTCCCTTCTCCCTTGGAAACATGGTGAGCCCTGGGGCTTACAAACCCCAAACTCCTGTTATCCTGGAACTCTTTGCTCCTCCCTTACCTGTTATCGCCCCATGGCGCCCCCTGCCGGTAAATAAATACACACAGCCCACTGATCACCAACACAAGGGCTTAGCTTCTAGCCCACTCCCCGCACCCCACCAGCCCTGCTCTGGTCCAGCCCTGGCCTCCTGGCCTCAGCCTCCTCACTCCAGACAACAGCCATGCAGAGCTCCCTAAAGCCGTATCTGACCCTATCCTTCCACTTCCTAGAGCTCTCCATGGTTACCAAAGCCTTCTGTGATCCGACCCCTGCCACCTTATGTAGTCTCACAAGCCCCCTTGAACTCATTCCAACCAGTTATGTTCCCTTGGGGAAAACAGGCCCCCTCTCTGACTTCCAGACCATTACCTCTGCCTTGCCCCAATCACTCATTCTTTAGGTCTCAGCTCACATGTCCTCTGCTCAGGGAAGCCCACAATGCTTCCACATTAGGTCAGGCAGCTCCTCCGGGTCCCAATAACCCGGGTGTTTCCTCATCATAACTCCAATCACCTGCAGCCTGGCTCACCACAGTCCTACCACCTAGGCTTCACTGTCCTCTGCCAACTCAGCCCTCTTACATGGGGTTCTCTCCCTGAACCCCATGTAAGCTGGGGTTATTCCAGTTGGTAATTTCTGCAACCGACACTTGTCTCAATATGTGTAAAGAGCTATGTGGGGCATGAAGTGTGGGAGAAAGTGACTTTGTCACAAGTCCACCTAGACAGACTGCCCCATCTACTTCCTTTCCACATCAACATCAAGGTGATCAATCATTTCCAGCTCCCAAGAGACCCCTGGACCCTGCCTTTATTCCAAACCGTGAGGAAGAGTGGGCCCAGACGGTGGCTGCCCTGCCTCAGGGCAAATGCTCCCTCTGGAAACACGGAGATGGTCATAGCGAGCTTTACTAGGCACAAGCTTAAATAAAATCATGTGGAACGTCAACAGCCTGGTGGAGGAGGAGGGGCAACTGCCCTATCCTGCTCCCCAGGGCACCCCACTGAAACACCAGGGTTGGGGAGCACCTTCCTGAGTGGGAGGGTGTGCATCGAAATGGAGCTTAAACATGACATTCAAAGCTTCTGACACATCCCCCTCAGAGAGAGGTGGGGAATGGGGCAGGGAACTGGCTTCAGTGGACCAAGGAAGGCTGAGGGCATGGGGGGCAGGGAGGGGGGCACCCAGGACAATGTCCAAGCTGGGGGCCCACTGCTCTGCTCCTTGGCTGCAGCTGTCTTTCTACTCCACCTTGAGAAGGCTCAGGCCGGGATCTGATCTGTGGGCCACAGAACTGAGGGGCTCAGAATCACAACTCTCTCCCCAGCTCCATGCTGACCCCATGGCTTCAGTGATGTAAGAAGCTGGCTGGGCAAGTCATTCCAGGGAGCAATTTCAGAAAAGCTGGTTTTGCTGGTTGGGTAAATTCAAAGGCCAAGCAATTGAACTGTCCACTGTGTAACAAGGGGCCACAAGTGGGAGGATGATAAGGTTAGATTTCCAATAGATCCCCTGGCTACCATACAGAGGACAGACTGGAAGGGGACACTGGGGCCAGGTGTCTCAGAAGTAACCAGCCCGGGAAGGGCACATGTGGGGAGGCCCAGGTTGAGGCTGTGAGGAGAGGAACAGCCCCTCAAGGGCCCTCTCTTGGAGTCTAGCTCCCTTCTATCACCTGTCCCTGAGGGCCCTGGCCTCTGCCACTGCTCAGTGATCATCCAAACCTTCTGCCTACTCCCAGAAAACAAGGAGCCTGCGGAACTGCTCCAGGACATGGGACAAGTCAGTGACTGGCTAGCTTCTAGCTTGTCGACCTCCCTCCTGTGCCAGAACCAGGGCCTCTGGGACCCAGGTGGGCATGGTATTGGGAGACAGTTCCCAACAGAGAGAAATGGAGGCAGCAGAAGCTTTCCAAATACTGTTTACTTCACTAAAACCTGGAGCAAGGCAGGGAAAAGATACGCCAATGTCTGAGACACCAAGCCTAGGAGTGCACGTTGACAACGGCGACATAGAGGGCCAAGGTGCTGAGGGCCAGCAGCCCCGTTACCACTGCCCGGGCCAGCAGGGCTGTCCAGCTGCCCAGTGAGCAGAGGTGGACGAAGGTC
>PVKP010030151.1:0-28222 GCA_004027715.1 Plecturocebus donacophilus
TTGTAGGGGTCTCACTATGTTATCCAGGCTGATCTTGAATTCCTAGGTTCATGTGATCCTCTCATCTCAGCTGCTCAAAATGCTGGGATTTCAGGCATGAGCCAATTACCTGGCCTCTAAATTTATTAAGACCACATGAACTGTGAAGCTTCAAGAGGAATTTAAAAGAATTTCTCTGAGAAGGAGCTTTTATGCTTTTGAAACACGTTGGGAAATGCATTAAGTACAAAAACAATTTCTTCTTCTAGAATTTTCTACCGCCACTATGACTTAAAGGGACCCCAAGAAGGTCCCCTTAAGATTCTCTGTAATAGAGAGATACTTTCTTTCTTCAGAGCGCTTACCAAAGTGTGAAGTGTTCTGTTTGTTTTTGAGTTGACTTTATGCTTGTCTCTGCTGCTGTACTGCTAGCTCCATGAAGACATCATACATGACACCTAGCAGGCACTCAGGAAATAATATACATTCACTGAGTGAATAAATCAATTTACTTATCTAACACCTTCCATGAATTTTACCCAGTGTTTTTATTTCTCTACGATACAGGGACACCATAGAAGAATACCAGGCAGACTGACTACCACAGATAAGGGCTGCATTATAAGGTCATATTTTTTTCTTGGGTTTAGTGATTGCTGCAGAAAATGACTTTATTTTTAAAAAGTACCTGTACTCAACAGATGATAATATTAAAATAATAACTAACATTTTTGGTATTTTGTTTAGCTCTATTTTAAGTACTTTTATGTAAAATAACTCATTTAATCATTATAACAACCCTATACTGTAGACATTATTATTATCTCTTCTTTGCCAGTGAGAAAACTTAATGGTGAGGTTAAGTACCTTGTTCAAAGCTACGTGGCTGGTAAATGGCAGCACCAGGATTCAAACTCAGGTAGTCAGGGTCCACACCCTATGCTACAATGCTTAACATCTATACTTTTAACACTTTCATACTCTTGGAGGGGCAATACTCTCCTGTCCTTGAAGCAAAATCAACTTTCACAGCACTTCAATATTAGCTAGGAAAACCAATTGCATCTGTGAGTGTTTCAGTAGCTGTATGTTGCCGAAGATACTGTCAGTCTTAAGGAGAGAGAACATTTTTAAGAGTTAGTTATTTTTCCCTGATTATTCTGTGGTATATCTGGGATTGAACTCAGGTAGTCTTACTCCAATATCCCACATTAATTAACTGTTAAATCATACTGCCTCAGGATATTTGTGGCCAAGGCTCTGTTGAATACACATTATTCCCTTGAGAAAGTTTTTCTATTTTCTTTATTTCTCTTTGTGGCTTTGGTATCTGTTTTTTTGTTTAATTGGTTCTATGTGTGCACACATGAGTTATGTTTAAATTTTAGTTCTAATTGAGAAAAGTTTCAAAGGATTGAAAGGCTTAGGTCTTTTTGCCTTGGAAAGAGTTTCTGCTGGCGTTCATTTGCTGAATATAGTGGAAAGGGTGAGAAATTGGTGACTAGAAGGTTTGGGATCTAAGGGACCCCATAGCAGCAGGCCTGGATCTCCAGTGAGGAAGGCATTTCCTCCTCCTTTAAACAGACGGAGGAGACCAGGTCACGGAATAGAAAAAGAGAGCCCCAGGCAGACGGGTTAGGAGATTGCATGTGTGCTGCTCTGTTCCTGAAAGGAGGCGGAAGACACCGTGTGAGGGTGTTGCAACATTTAGCAAGGAGGCAAACTTCACAGGAGCACATCAAGACAACTAGAAAGGCCAGAGGAGAGTCTCAGAAGATCATTTGAATGCTTGTTTCCATTTGAAGGGTGATGAAATTCAGTCTTGTGAGGTGCTGCCTGGCTCATAGACACATGCCTGACTAATTATTTTGAACTATTGGTAAAGCAGAACTCCTCAAACTCTACTGCACATGCAAATCGGTCTGGAGAAGAGCCCAAGATTCTGCAGTTCTAACAAGCTCCAAAGTGAAGCCGGTGCTGCTGGTTGGTAGACCACACTTTGAGTAACAACATAGCCTTGTACTCAATCTTCAGATGAGAAATAACAGTTTTCATTCATGGACACTTTTGTATAACTGGGTGTATCTGTTTACATTATCCTCTGAATGGAGGTCTTGATGGAAATAAGGGAGACCAGAAAGAATCATCTTGTCTCAGAAGAAGAATCTCAGGAAAAGCTTCAGTGCATCTTGACAGCAGCTTGAGAGCACTGGATTCTCTGTGAATGGGTTTATAGAGGGAAGCCATGCACCAGAAGAGATACACAAAAGGGTCTTGTAAACAAAACAAAACAAAACCAAAAAACCCCAAACTAGAACCAGTCTGGGTTACAACTGAAGACACGTATTAAAGCACAGTTATAAGCAAGATAAGCAACAGCACATTGGGGCATGCTACTACAGGGAAGTGTGTAAGAAATGCCTGTGATATTGCCTAGTGTCTTAGTCTGCTATAGCTGCCATAAAATGTTCCACAGACTAGATAGCTTACGCAACAGAATATTTTTCTGACAGTTCTGGAGGCTGCGAAGTCCAAAAGCAAGGTGTCAGCAAGGTAGACTTCAGACTGATGCCTCTTCACTTGTCTTGGAGGTGGCTGTCCTCATGCTGTGTGCTCACATGACCTCTTTGTGTGTATATGGAGAAAGAGAGAGCTCTGATGTCTGGTCCTCTTCTTATAGAACATCAGTTCTACCAGATTAGGGACCTACCCTGATAACCTCATTTAACCCTAATTACCCCTTTAAAGACTCTATTTCCAAATACAGACACATTAGGGGTTAGAGCTTCAGCATGTAAATTTGTGGGGGGGACAAAATTTAGTCCATAACAACTAATATACAGTAGATATTCAATACGTTTCAAGTAGATTAAATGCCCTTAGGGGCAAAGGCTGTGTCTTATGAATCATTATATTACCATATGGTGGCATATAGTAGTTATTTAATAAGTAATTGCTAAATAACTAAATGAGACATTGAAAAGTCTAGTGTCCAAAAACCAGAGATAACACATTGTGTGGTTTGGGTGTTGAATGCCAGCAGCTATAAAGCTACAAACTGCCTTTCTGGAGTACCATGAGGAGGGACTTCTGATTGGTCACACTTGCACCTTGTGGTAAACACTGCAAGGTCATCTTTGAATAGGAAGGACAACAATTCATGATCTCTCAGAGGGTGGATCACCTCCCATTTACTTTTACTAGTTTATCTGTAATGTGTTCTTTTCGGTCCTTAGGAATCTGTCATCTTTGAATATGTTTTCAACAAGTGAAAATTACAATATATGTATTGGTCCACTGGTACTTGGCAGATATTTAACCAAGGTAAAAACATCTTCTAATTTTCTTTCCTTTCCTTCTGGCCTCATATCATTCAGGATACAATGATAGTATTTCATTAGCATTGAGAGAGTGCTCTTGAATATTATCTTCTTGTAAACATGCTCAATGTAGGTAAGGAAAGAGACAGAAAAGGTGACCTTGTCTCCAATGTCATTGTTCTGCTGGACTGCAGAAGCAGTCAGGGTTGAATTTTTCATACCAGCTGAGCCTGATCCGTGGAATAGCTCTGGATATGCCATTCTTTTCTTCCTCCCAGGAGCTTGGGTGCCATTTAACAATTGCCTCTTCACTGATTCAACAGGAAGGCCATAGTCTCCTACCCACCCACAAAAAACTGCAGCTGATTCCAGGAATGTGAAGGAGGGGCTGGCATGCCCAGCGTTTCTCCAAAGGAGAAAATTCAAGATTTAGGAATGGATTCTGAGTCTTTGTGGGAGAAGAAAATAGGAATGGGGTGGGGAGAAATTTTACATTTTTTTTCCCTGCTAACTTTATAGGAGACTATTTCCCAAATTGTCTCTTGAGATTTTTTTATTAGCACAACTGGCTTTTAGTTAGACAGAATAATTTGGGAAGGAAGGGAAGTATGATTTTCAGATTACATGTGATTTTCTAGTAACATTTCAAAAACTTGGCAGGGGTTGGGTAAGGCAAACAGAGTATTACCATCATTTTAGTTTGCCAAATGAAGATATTACAAACACACACACACACAACTAACATCTGCTACAATGAGCACTTCATAAGAGAAAGGGCATTTTAATATAATAGTCTTTTACAAGAAACAAGAATTGGCAAACATGACACACACACACAGACACACACACACGAATGTTCACATGCAAATATCCTCCTCATTTTTCTTATTTTGCGATGGGCTTGTTAGGATTTAATCTTGGACAGCACTGGTAAGAGCTTAAGTTCAAGGTTAACAACTTAAGTTCTTACCAGTGCTGTTCAAGATTAAATGACTGTTCTGAAACCATGGGGCTAGGTAATTTCTAGGGCTGCTTGAGGTCTAAGATTCTACAATTTAATAAATAATTCTGACATCATATCATTCTTTTTCTTGCATACCCTATGAATATCTTAAGGAACAGAGTTATGAGTCACAGAACTAAAACACACAGACATTACTAAACATGACACACAGAAGTGAAAAATAGAAAACATATAAAGAAATTGCAATGCCACATAAGTGTTTCTCTTTGACCTAGGTGTTTTTTTTTTTTTTTTTTTTGCCAGGACACAAACTCATTCATTCAACAAAGCATGTAATTGACCATTTTCAAGGTTCAATAAATGTCCAATTTCATAAAAGTAGCTTCAAGTTAAAAGTGTTGCTCAATCCTATAATGTAGCCAGAGCCAAAAAGAGTTTCTTCTAAAGAAATTTCATGAGAAATTTGCAGCACTGTGTGTTTATTACATAGGTTAAATTTTTCCTACTTAAGGTATTTAAAAAACACACGACATCTGATCTAGCTCCCCTTTAAACTCTTCCTATATGCTTTTTCTTTACCCTGTTCACACAAATACATTGCCACCCACTTCCCAATGGCCCTGATCTGATATTACATTCTGTCCACAAAAGTCTTATTATTTATCATTCACTTACTCAACCAGTGAGTAGTGCTGTCTAAATTTTGGCATTCTCCTGTTGTATTAGCCTCCAGTTACTTTTCCAGTTATTCTGCACCATGAAATACCAGGAATCATATTATGGTTCTCCCTGGAAGAACTCCTGAAATCCTCCTGCTCTGTTTGTGTCTTGGTCATAACATTCTTGAGCTCATTGTCATAGTTATTTAGTGAGGTTTCTGGTACAGAAACATTTTCTGTGCATGGAATGTGTGTTAAATGACCAGCTGGCTCGGAAGTGCAAGAGCTGAAAGTTCCAACTGAACCGAGGGGTGAAGTTATTATTAAAAGTTATCTCCTTTGAATGAGAAATTTCAATATGAATGTTTTATAACTACTCAAATTCCATGTGGCCAGATTTCCTTGACTAGTCCAATCTTTTGGAGATTACAAATTGCATAGAAGATGCTCAGTGAGAGGAATATGAAGGAGGAGATTATTGGTGTCAATTTTCCCTAGTTGAAGATGGATTGGCAGCTAATATGGTAACATGAAAGAATGCAGAAAAAGAAGACATAATTAATGACAGGGTGGTTTAGACTCATTGGCATGAGATGAGTTTAGCTGAATTGCCCTGGTCAACATATCATGAGTTCATAGACTTGCAAGAGATTGCCAAGGATGTCTACAGAGGATCTTCTCAGGACTTCTTACAATGCATCTTCTAGGACTTTAGTGACTGTGGAACCATCATGGAACTGTATCAAAAATAATCAGAGTATTTAGGGACCTCTTTCCACCAGTATCTCTCTCTCTATCTCCAGTAGATAAGCAGAAAAATATGTAGAAAAGTGGGAATAAAGGTTGAAATAGGCAAGGAAAATCATTTCAGGCTGAAAGAGAGAAGAGTGAGGACTCTAAATCCTAGAGAAGGATTTAGAGAAGTGAGAGTAGTTGTAGAAGTCAGGATTTATAAAGAATCATTTCTAGTGTCTTGAAGCAAGAAAGGACCAAAGATCGGAGAATAAGAATTTCAGTTATCAAAAATAGAAAAAAAATGAGTTCATTGAAAGTTATAAAAGAAGAAAATTATGTCCTGATTGTAAAAATACAGATGAAATAAAAGATCATCAACAAAACTTTATTGAGAAAAAAGGAGTGGAAAAGGTGATAGAATGTGTGCTTAGCATTTCAGAGTGTACAAAGCATTTGTTTATACATTATCTTACTTGATTCACAACATAATCCCAGGCACTAAAAGAACAACTAAGATTTTTCCTAAGGAAACTAAGACTTGGAGAGGTGGAGAAATGTCCCCAAAATCATGGAGCTACCCAGTTGTTGGCCAATAATCTCATTTTCCTAAATCAGGGACCCATGTGCATTCTTCTATACTGTGCTGCAAATCTGGGCCTTTCCCTTTTGGCTTCAGTTCCATTCTGAACATTTGTCCACTTCTGGAGTAAAACATCATGGATTTTGATCCACTCTTTTACAGATAAAGAAATAAAGGAATTCTTTCTTTATCCACTCTTTAAAGTGGATGCACAATATTCTACTTGAGAAATGGAGATTTTTTTTTTTTTTGTAAAAAGCCAAATAGTAAATATTTTAGGCTTTGAGGGCCATAAGGTCTCTGTCCCAATTACTCAGTACTGCCTTTGTAGCATACAGCAGTTGGAGGAAATATGTAAATGAGTGAATGTGGTTGTGTGCCAATAAGACTGTATTCAAAAAAGTAAGTGGTAGGCTGGATTTGATCTGCAGTCTGTAGTATGCCAACTCTTGTCCTACATCATAAGATGCCATGAATCTTGTTGTCCTTGTATAAGAGCTCCTAAATCCTTCCTCTGTTTTATACATAACCTTTTCATCTAGAAAATTCTGTTTTTAGGGCTAGGACCACTTTGGGCTTATCAGCGTACTCATACTTTTTAGTGGTGTCTGACTCAAGCAGTGTTTGACAATTACTTGTTGAATGAGTATTTTCTATATTAGTTGCACACATTTTGCCTCCTCTTTTGTATCCCTTCCTTTTTCTTTACTGTCTAATCTCTTCTTCATGTTTAGCACATTTTATTTTGCAAAACGGCTGCAACAATATCTCCTGTCCCACATGCTCTTACAATGTGTTGTTGACACTCCTCCCATTAAGAGTTGGGAGACTACGTTCCCTCTACTTGAGTATAGTTAGGTTTGTGATGACAGCAAAAGCGATGTTATGTGACTTCTGAGGCTATCATGGAAAGTGACATTGCTTTCACCTGGTTCTCTTGGAACTTTCAGTTACCATGTAAACAGTCTGACTCTCCTAAAACTTTTGTGCTGTGTGGGAGACCAACATAGCTCCTGTGGTGTGATCCCACAAAGAGGCCCTGAGACAACCTAGAGAGATATAAGTGCTTGACCAACTTCCAACTACTTTAATTCCCCCAACCCCACCTCAGCTGTTCCAGTTTCAGGCACTGTTCAACCACAATGGCATGAAAGATCCTGAGCTGAAAGACTTTCTGTATTTCTGACCCATAAATACTGTGACATAATAAAATGATTGCTGTCTTAATCTAAGTTGTTATGAAGCTATACATAACTGGAATACCTCTTTCCTCTCTTCCTGGGGAGGTGGTCTCACATAGTAGTTAAAGGTGATGACTTCAGAGTTAGTCTTTGTTTCAGTCTCAGCTTTCACATTTTCTAACTATGGGGCATTGTGGGATGGTTAGAGCTTTTTTCTTAAATGTCTATTTAAGAAATGTTTTTCTATTTCAAATTTATAGAGATATTCTATTTATTTTGCAAATTCATAATTTTAATTTTCAAAACTAGATTTGCAATCCATAAGGAAATTCGTTTTCATGTATAGTGTGAAATAAGAGGTCAAGTTTCAACTTTTTACCCCCTGTAGATATTCAGCTGAACCATCATTCTTACAAAGGAGATAATTCTTTCCCCACTACTCTGAGCATGACTTTCATCATAAATCAAGGGCTTTAAATCCATCAGTCTGTTTCTGGGCACACTATTCTGCTCTGTTGTCTTTCTGTCTATATTTGAACTTATGCCACACTGTATCGATTACCATGCCTATAGAATGAGTCTTGATTGAATAAATTAAGTTTTCCTACTCTCTCTTTCTTCTCTACATTCCTCCTTTTTCTTCTTTCTTTTTCTTATTCTTCAAGAAATCTTGTCTATTTTTGGCCATGAACAATGTGAGATCCTCAGAATATCTTATCTCTATTCCCTTTTTGTACTATAGTTGTTATTCCTTATATATATATATGTGTGTGTGTGTGTGTGTGTGTGTATATATATATATATATGAACATTAGGAGACATTTCTATTACCGTTTTACACTATAAATATTCATTGAATTGATTAACATATTTATCATTTCCTTTGCCATATGTGGCTTCTTGAATCTCTGAGCTTTCTTCTGCAATTATTTTGTTGTTGCCTGAAGAATACCTTCTAGTATTTCTTTTAACACTGTTTGGTTGGTGATAAATTATCTCTGTATTTGCTTGCTCAAATGTCTTTATTTTTCCTTCATTTTTGATGAATTTTATGTGCATAGAATTTAACCATGTTGTTGTATATACCAGAAGTTTATTTAGTTCCATCATTAGTGTTCTAATATATGTGTATACCTGGATTTATTTATCTAATTTGCTAATAATGGACTTTTTGTTTGTCTCCAGTTTGGAATATTATGAAGAATATACTGTGAACATGTGTGTGTGTGTGTGTGTGTGTGTGTGTGTGCATACATGCATATGTGTCTACACATGTGTAAAGATGTATGCATTTCTTTTAGGCATATACTCACAAGTGGAATAAAAGTAGATATAGAATTCAAAGATGACAATTATTGTGTATTGGCATTTTAAAAGTATCATTCCATTTTCTTCTGGCTTTCATGTGTTTGTCGTTGAGAAGTCCGGGGTTAGTCTTATTGCTCCTTTTCTAGTTTTTCTCAGTGGTAAGACTGATCCTAAACAACCTAATCAACCATGCTAAAATACTTCCAAACTGATTTTTAAAGAGCATAAATCAAATTGTATTATCCTATGCTTAAAATGCTCGATGCTTTTTCATTGTCCTTAGTAACCCAAACCCCTTATTCTACTTTACCAGATCTTATTCCATCTGGCTACTGTATAACTCTGAATTCTTCTCGTGCCACTCTTCCTCTTGTTTTCTAGATTCTAGTTACACTAGACTTGATACCTTTCAAAACAGTAATCTCGTTGTCACCACTGATAACTCCTTTTAACATTAAAATCTCAGCTAAAATGATATCTTGTAAGGGAGGCTTTCCCTGACCACCTAAGTTAAGTAGTTCATCCCACTCATTCTTTCTCACATCACCTTGTTTGATGTTTCTGTTGCACTTAGCACTCTTCTAATTCAGCTTATTCATGTTGGTGTTCTTGTTTATTTCTCTCCTTTTCTTCCACACATAAATGCAAACTCCACAAGAGCAGAAGGCTTACCTGTTTTATTTATTGCTGTATTCCTAGGACTGAAAGCAATAGCTGGTATGTGGCCACTGCTCAATAAATATCACAGAATCATAGAAAACTTGAACAGCCACTTCCAGAAATGCTTTATAAGGCTGATAACAAGAAATTAAATTTAGAGTGGTCGAACTTGACCAAAAATTATTTTAAAAACCTATTTTATATCAGTATTATTTCAGAATTTACAAAGCACTTTCCAAATCTATCACTAATTCTCATTTTTTCCAGACAAAAAACATGTGATAGGAGCCAGAATACAGCAATGTTATTGATTAAAAAGATGGAACTCTTTTTCTATCTTGAAATTTTGGTAGGTTTTTAATGATGAATTTCTTACCTAGTGAATTATCCCAAGGTTTGGTCAGGTAAAGACTTTTGAAATTGTGCTCTGATTTAAACTTTTTCAAATGACAATATTGCTTTTGAGAATTACATAACTCTAATTTGTAACAGTATTGTTTTCTCTTCATATTTTTTCACAGGTCTTGTGAAATACTTAAGAGCTACACAAGGACCTAGACGTTAGGTTTGCTCCACAGGACTATACTTCCAGTTCTGTTTCACTTCCAGTTCTTCCCAGTTTTTCATGCCTTTTCTCTGGTGGTTGCAGAAGCAGCAATGACCTGATTCAGGCAGGAGAAGAGAAAGCCAAATCAAGAGGCTGAGTAAGCAATACCCAGCATGATTTCATTGACCACATTCAGTCTACCAGTCTTTTGGGAAATATTTCTACTTTTCCTTCTCCCTGCCTTTGTCACCAAAAAATTTCACTTCCCTCTTAAGTAGCTCAGCTTAGAAAATAACTGGGAAAGTAGGAATAATCTCTTAGGAAAGGCAGCCAAGCCACAACACACCTTGTGCTTTTGGAGTCTTGCTTATCCTCCCATTTGAAGTTATGTGAGTTGTTCTATTTGTGTCTGTTCCACTTGTACCTGCCACCTTTAGGGCTATGCCTTGTAAAGTGGCAGAAGTTGGAAACTCTGGTAAATATTTTCTTTTTAAAACAAATATATTGCTTGTGAGATCAATCTGTTCCTAAGTGACTCTACTACCAGTCAGTCTTCTAAACCAATTTGTATAAGCCACAGATGTTTTCTCAGTAGTACAATAGAGTACTTCCCCCTCCCCTACCAGCACCACAAATTAATTTCCCTGGATTTGGGACAGTTTTCTTTATAGTCCAGTGTGGTCTTTATTCGCAGACGGCTTGATGATAACACATATATGACAATAAGTTGCCTTCCCTTGTCCATAGAAATCGGACTCCAGCCCTCAGACACCAGAGCTCTAACTTTGGGGAGTCTTTTTGTCTTCTCCAGTTTTCTAAATACAGACCACACAATGGTAATCAGTGAAAAGAAGCCAAAAAATTAAACAACCAGATGCAGGCAAATTTCTCCTCTCATGGAATGTCTTTTCACAAGCTTCCCACTTCTCACTGCATAGGACTCTGTCGTGAAAACAACTTGGGGGCTGAGGGTTGGGGATCAATCAGGAAAGAAAGAACAGTTATTTTATTATTACTCCATTTGTGACTCAGTACTCTCTTTAAAAGGCAGAAAATGTTAATTTTACAGAGGGGAACTGTAGATTTGAGCCCTTTAACATGCAAATGTTCATCCTGATTAGATTCTAACAGTTTCACTGGATCATTCTTTCTGGCACAAAATGACTTCAGTTATCACTAGAGAATTCTGATTCCTCTCTTGCTTTTCTTTCTCAAGGTGGTTTTATCAGGTTGCTTCATTGTTGAGTTCGTTTAAACCCTTGAAATCGAATCGCAGTTTATTTTAGATTTTTTTTTTTAATCTATAAACTTGGACTCTTTCAGTAGCCTCATAGCTGAGCCAGGTTTGCTGACCCTTGGACCTGGTTTCTGTTAAACAATTGACTGAATTGTATGGTGCACATTTGAGTAAAATGTTAGATTTCAAATGCCATCAAGAAGCTTCTGTTTCCCAAATGCCTTGGTGTAGTGAAACAGTCAGATGTGAAACTTAGGGGAGTGAAGTTCAGAAGAAATTGGATACCAAGATTTGCTGCTAATTTGATATTTAGAAGCAACATTTCAGGCCCTGACCAGGCTGCCAAAATGGAATTTACTGCCCATATCCCAAATGTTGGTTCAGTTTATCCCAGGGTATTGTTGCAAGCCAACAATATCCTTTTGGGGGCTTCTGCTGCTTTTCTTACTTTCTCCGCTCTCCTGTCTATTTTTGGACACTGTTTTATTAGAAATTGCCTGATGATGACTTGATGCATTTCTGACTCACCACCATAGCAATCCTGGTTAAAACCTGAAGCCCTCCTATAGTCATCTGGTAATGGCAGATGGTATCCGTATGGGACCTATGGTGTTTTTCTGCAGGAGATGCTGTTCCTCAGTTGTAGTTTGGTGATGGAATATACCAAAGAATAGCATAAAATGCACTTTAACTCACAGGGATCCAACTTCCTTGGTTCTCAGGAGTAATGACTATGAAATCATTTTTAAAAAATTTTCTAGCTCTACTAACTAGCATAAGACTGGGAAAAGAACATGACATAGCATAGTAAAAACCAAATTGATGTCACAGCACCTATGCTTACATATGTATTATTCTTTTGGGATTCAAGCACTGGTTCTATAATTTGTCAGTGATTTAATACATTTTCTTTTTTTTCCCATATATTTATTTTTTATTGAATTTGTTAATGTTACAGGGTTTTTGCACTGCCAAACCATGCCTGAGAATTCAAACAAATGGTACAATGGACAGCCTCCTACACCCATCATATAGTATATTAAAACTTGATTCATGTACATTTTGATATTTTCACAATCTTTTAAAAAGTTATAATAAGAGTTGGAATTTAAATCTGCTGCAGGTCTTCAGATTTCGAGTACAGAATGCCTTTACATAACACCTCTGATTACACATCTCTGTTCATTCTTCAGTACCATAACCCCCAACAAAATTTTACTGGGAAAAAATACATACTTTTCAGGGAAAATACGCAATTCAGCAATGAAGAGACTATTTTTTAAGGTTTTTGGTTCCCAAATAAAGTCTTCAGTTTACCAGGAATCCCATTTCTGATTTAATCATTCAACCTCCCCTTGGCCGGCTCAGCTACTCATTCAAATACATTAGAAGGCAGGCATCCTGCCTGCCACCTCAAATGCCAACATTATTGCCCAGACGTGGGTGGCAGGTCCCTTCGGGAGATACTGTAACACTCCTCAGATTCCAAATTTTCAAGCATAATTTGATCTATGGGCAAATTGTGCCTTAAAAGCTGGAGCTGCAGAGTTGGCCACCATCTTTAGAGCATTCATGGACCCTACCATTCACCTCCGTCTCTTACATGTCTACTTATTTTATTGGCATTGCTTGCCAGTTCCTTCTAGGTATCTGAGTTTGCAACCTCTATTCTAAATATCATATCCTCTACAGGATGCCCCTGGTTCTATCCAAATTAACCTGATATTTTTCTCATCTAAACCCTTTCCCTTCCCTGATGTGAACCTCTACTGTAGCACTTACACCTTTCTATAAGAACATGTCTCAGCCCTCCGTGCTCATAAGTACTTTTCTATTCTCATGAAGGCAGATGAACAATAGATTGCACAAAATCATGGATAAAATAGGGATTGAAATCTGGGAGATGTCCACTTATATATCTTCTTTTGGGAACTATCTGTTCAGGTCCCATTTTAAAATGGGGTTATTTGTTTTTTGCTTATTAAATTAAGTTATCTCTAGATTCTGGATATTAAGCCTTTATCAGATGCACAGTTTGCAAATATATTTTTCCCATTATGTAGGTGTTTGTTTTCTCTGGTGATAGTTTCTTTTGCTATCAACATAGTAGAAGTTTTTCAGTTTAATTAGGTCCCACTTGTCTATTTTTGTTTTTGTTGCAATTGCTTTTGGGGACTTAGCCAAAAATTCTTTGCCAAAACCGATGTTGAACAGAGTATTTCCTAGGTTGTTTTCCAAGATTTTTATGGTTTGAGATCTTACATTTAAATCTTTAATCCATTTTGAGTTGATTTTTTTAATATGGTGAAAGGCAGGGGTCCAGCTTCAATCTTCTGCATATGGCTAGCCAGTTATCTCACAACATTTATTAAATAAGGAGTCCTTTCTCCATTGCTTGATTTTGTTGGCTTTGTCAAAGATCAGATGTTGTAGGTGTGAGTTTTCTATTTTATTTCACTAGTCTGTGTGTCTGTTTTTGGACCAGTGCCAAGCTGTTCTGATTACTGTGGCTTTGTAGTATAGTTTGAAGTCAGGTAGTGTGATGCCTTTTGCTTTGTTCTTTTTCCTTAGGATTGCTTTGGCTATTTAGGCTCTTTTTTGGTTCTATGTGAATTTTAGAGTAGTTTTAATTCTAATTCTGTGAGAAACGATATTGGTAGTTTGATAGGTATACCATTGAATCTGTCAGTTGCTTTGGGCTGCACAGCAATTTTTATAATATTGATTCTTCCTATCAATAAGTATGAAATATTTTTTCCATTTATTTGTGTTATCTTTGATTTCTTTCAGCAGTGTTTTGTAGTTTGCCTTATAGAGATATTTAACCTCCTTGGTTATCTATATTCCTAGGTGTTTTATTTTCTTTGTGGCTATTGTAAGTGGCATTGTGTTCTTAATTTCACACTCAGCCTGGACATTGTTAATGTATAGAAATGCTACTGATTTTTGTACATTTATTTTGTATCCTAAAACTTTACTAAAGTCATTTATCAATTCTAGGAGCCTTTGACATGTGAGAAAATGCTCAGTGACACTAATCATTAGAGAAATGCAAATCAAACCACAGTGAGATATAGTCTCATGCCAGTCAGAATGGCAATTTTTAAAAAGTCAAAAAACAAACAGATGCTGGTAAGCTTGCAGAGAAAAGCGAATGCTTATACATTGTTGGTGGGAATGTAAATGAGTCCAGCCACTGTGGAAAGTGGTCTGGAAATTTCTCAAAGAACTTTAAACAGAGTTACTGTTTAACCCAGCAATCCCATTACTGGGTATGTACCCAAAAGAAAATAAATCATTCTACCAAAAAGACACCTGCATTTGTATGTTCATTGCTAGGCTATTCACAATAACAAAGACATGGAATCAACCCAGGTGCCCATCAGTGGTAGATTGGATAAATAAAATGTGGCATATTTATACCATGAAATACTATGTAACCATAAAAAAGAATGGAATCGTGCCCTTTGCAGCAACACGGATGGGGTTGGAGGCCATAATCTTAAGCAAATGAAGGCAGGAATGGAAAAATAAATATTGCATGTTATCATTGATAAGAGGGAGCTAAACAGTGAACACATATAGCCAAAAATACAGGAACAATAGAAACTGTGGACTACTAGAGGGTAGAGGGAAACAGGTGCTTATAGCACCCAAAACTACCTGTTGAGTACTATGCTCACTAACTGGGTAATGTGATCCATACTCCAAACCTCAGAATCACTGACTATTTTCATGTAATGAATCTGCACATGTACCTCCTATATCTAAAATAAAAGTTGAAATTAAAAAAAATATGCAGGAAAGGTGGGGAAATTAAAACAGATTTTTGGGTCACAAGATCTGACATTTATCAGAGAACTCAAAAGTTTCTAGTGGTCAGAGCAAAACAAATAATAATACCTGTTTCCTATATAAGCCCATAAAGAAAAAACATGTGAGTTCCTTAGGGAAAGCAAAGATAATCTCCAAAAGTTGTAAATCCCTTGAGTTCTAGAAACAAGTTTGTTTTTCTATCTTTGCATTGCCCCATAGCTCCATGGCAGTGCCATGCACTGTGCATGGACTCAATAAATATTTGTTAGATATTTTCTGCAGAGTTTTCATTGACTCAGGGAATGGTCAATTTGGAAGCACCTCAACTCTGTAGACTTACAATGTCAACTCATGCAGCATATCATCAGCTTGGAGGTTATTGATGACAATAGCCGATACTGATCCATTGTGATATTTTACCCCATGTACCCACTGCTTCCCCTACCTATCTAATGGTTGACATATTATTTCATCTCATTGAACTTAGTGACTTGAACATAAACTCAAAATTTCCTCCCCTTTCTTTACTATTTGTTTTTCCCAGTCATAACTTTACAAATGTTTTAAATAATTTCTTCAAAGATTTGCACATTAATTAACAGAAGGTAGTTGTGGTGAGGTACCAAGAAGCCCCTAAGATTTACTGGACTAGATTCTTGGTTTCGTATGTCCACGTGTAAGTCTGTTGATTAGAGGCATGAAGAAGCCATGAAGAACTGATTATCATGAAGACAATGGCAGAGTAATAAGGACAGCAACAAACTCTCCTGTTTGTCCAGGCTTTTAATTTTCCTGGACTGTTTTCAAGGTTGTCTTTATTCTCATCTGTGAAACACAAGAAGAGTTTGGCTCAGAAGCGGCAGCTAAGAGAATGCCTGCCATGCCGTGTCCCTGTCTCCCTGCCATGTCCTTACAGGTAGGAGTGATATACCTGGCTCCCTGCCTTGGTGCCTTTGTTCACGGCTCCCAGGAATCTACCTTTGCACCCTCCACTTTCCCTTCCTTCTCCACCCTGCCTTTGGCCCACTCTTTCAACCTGAGAGCTTACCCTGGCTGCCAACAGGCAATGCCAATGCCAGCTTAGTCTTTCTCACCCAGGTGGCTAGAGGCCAATGTTTCAACATGAAACCTTTCCCAGATACTCATAGCACCTCAGCTCATGTAAACTTGTAGTTTGAGTTGCTGGAAAGAGAGAGCCGTCAGGTATGCAGAGGTGCTACAATGGAAAGCTTTCTTTGTTCCATGTGATTATCTCAATGAAGAAAATATGAGTGGAATCCAATGACTTTCTCAAACATCTCCCTGCCTCTGGCATATACCTGTTCATGTTTATGCTCAACTGCTGAGTAATCTTTTCAGATGGTTTATCATATCCCTGTTCAGGAGCTGCTATCTACTCTGAGAAATGCAAATACTTCATTTAGGTATTTAAATTTCTCAGCTTTGTTAGATGAAAAACACAAAGGATATGACAACTTGAAAGAGTTTTACGATCACCAAGTTAATTCTCCTGAGAGAACAACAGGTAGAAACTCAGGCAGGTGGAGTGACCTGTTCAGGGCCTCACAGCTATACATAGCAAAGCTGGGAACGGAGGCAAGTGTTCAAACCATCGGCCAAAGTTGATCTTTCCTAAAACACATGAACTTCCTGAATCACAACTCAGTGAGAAGAACATGGAAAGATATACCATTATCATTGAACTCTGTGGGCACATGTGAGGATCTAAGGGTTGGAGGTTAGAAGCTTGGGAACATGTGTTTATGTTGAGAGCATAACAAGTTGTTAAGTCTATAGATTTTGGAGTTAGGCTGTGAGTGAATCTAAGCTGTCACTTGTTAGCTGTCTACATACTTGAACAAGTTACTTACCCTTTTTGATCCTGAAAATGCTCATTGATGAGATGGAGTTATAACTTTTTTTTTGCCAAAATGTGATGATATCACTAAGGGAAATGATTATTATTAAAACTATTCTACAATGCTCACATAACATTCATGTCATTTAAGGTGATGTGTTATCACCCCTCACATACCCTTTCTTTCCCAACTTCTTGTTCTTTTCTCCTCTCTGCCTTTGGATGAAGTACTCTTTTTTTTACACAGTAAATCCCTTACCTTCTCAGTATCTCTGCTTCACCCCCAAGGTGGCTCTATCATCTTGCTCACTTCCTCTATCATTCTGTAGAGCCTTCTTTAGCCAAAATCTTTGAAAGAGCATCATGGGAAGGAAGTGGAAAAGATATCAATCAGTAGGTGGTTTGTTTCCTGTAAATTAGGTGATTTCAGTAGTGTATCAGTTAAAATTCTTTTAGTTTACTGACAGCAAAATGAACCACAACTGGCTTTTTTAAAAAAAAATTGTTTTAGTTTACTATTTCTGCTGTAACAAATTACCACAAATTTTAGTGGCTTAAAATAATCCAGATTTATTCTTATGACTCTGGAGGTCAGAAGTCTGAGCGGGGTCTCATGGGGCTAAAATCAAGATGTCAACAGGACTGTGTTCCTTCCAAGGGCTCTAGGAGAGAATTTGTCCTTCTTGCCTTTTTCAGCTTCTACAGGCTTCCTGCATGCCTTGGTTCATGGTCTCACAATACAATGACTAAAGTGTAACATGGGCACATTAGAGGGCCCCCAAAGGCCTATTCCAGTGCTATTGTGGTTTTCTATTTGTAGAGTGTTGAATGGTGTACCCCCAAAATTCATGTCTATGTGTAACCTCAGAACATGTTCTTATTAGTAAATAGGATCTTTGCAGATGCAATTAGTTAAGATGAGGTCATACTGGATTAGGGTGGGCCCTAAATCCAATGACAGAGGGCCAGGTGTGGTGGCTCACGCCTGTAATCCCAGCACTTTGGGAGATGGAGGTAGGTGGATCACGAGGTCAAGAGAGCAAGACCATCCTGACCAACATGGTGAAACTCCGTCTTTAGTAAGAAAAACAAAAAACAAAAAAATTAGCCAGTCATGGTGGTGCACACATGTAGTCCCAGCTACTTGGGAGGCTGAGGCAGGAGAATCACTTGAACCTGGGAGGCGGAGGTTAAAGTAAGCTGAGATTGTGCCACTGCACTCTAGCCTGGCAACAGAGTAAGACTCTGTCTCAAAAATTAAAAAAAAAAAAAAAGTGGGAACATCACAGACAGAGCCATACAGTGAAGAAGGCCATGTGAGAATGAAAGCGGAGACGGGAACAATGCAGCTACAAAGCAAGTGACGACAAGGTTGCGGGGAGCCACCAGAAGCCAGGAAGAGGCAAGAAATGAGTCTCCCTTAGGCCTTTAGAGAGAGCACGGCCCTGCAGGCACCTTGATTTTGGGGTTCTACCCTTCAGAACTCTGAGAGAATAAATTTCCATTGTTTTAAGCTAACAAGTTTGTGGTAATTTGTTTTGGCAGCTCTAGGAAACTAACGCACCACTCTGTCTATGCCATACCCAGCTATAAAATATTACGAATTCAAGACAGGTTGTGTGCCCTAGTCAGCATTTCAAAATGACTGTATTTTCTCTCTTGGACCAGTTTATTTTAGGGTCAGAAGATGACCAGACTTCACAACAAATTTCATTTGATTCATCTTTGAATCAAATGATGATTTGCTGGTACATCTAGCTCAAAACCGCACATTCTAATTTGCTTTAATAAAGTATCTGACCTTTTTCCAGCCTCATCAAACCCAATAGGAGTCCTCGCCATTATAATGTATTGATTTCTATTCTGGTATATTAATCTAACAATTTAAGGCCTGTCCCAAATAATGCTAAGAAAACGAGAGAGAAAATGCTCAGCTCTAGGCTATGGGAGCTACCAGCTCATGTTCTAATTTACATCACACTATATTTATAAATTCCTGAACTTGAAGAGCCCCAACTGTAGTGAGGCTGTGTTCTTCACTATTCTGGCTTAGAAAAGATATTGAGCTGGCTCTACTCAGCTCCTGATTGGGTCCTGGGGACCTTTGTCCCCCAATGCTATTACTACTACTTCAGTAATTTTTCAAAATTTATAGATGTCCTAGGAAATTACAAGGGAGTGGTTTCTTCAGGCATGGATCGGCATCACTTCTCTTTGATGATTGTCAGAGAAGTGTTAGATACAAAGTGCGGTCCTCTGCTGATCACTATGTGTGGGTCACCTATTCAGTGCTCATTGCAGTGAAGGGTAGGCTAACCTGGATGCTGAATCAGCTCCCACATGGCTCCTGGGTGCTCAGACAAGCCCCTCAATACAGCTCTTTGCTAAAACACTGTTGTTTCTGTCAGATGACCTCCCCTCACCTCTCTATTCTCCTTAGCTCCTTATCTATTTTATTCTCTACCTTTTTGTTTCATTTGGGGCACCTCTGTCTGATAGGCAGAAAATATACTACTCTCTCTCCCTTATATTTCTCTCAAGCATTCTATCTATCCCTAGAAATGCTTTTATTCCTCCAAGGGATGAGGCTTTTGCAAACAGAGCCAGAAAGAATTCTTTGGCTTCCTTTCTTGTTTCTTTCCCCTGATTCTATGAGCCCAGAATCGCCTAGCTGCTTGTGAAGATAAAGAAGATAAACTAGAAAATTTCTCAGTAAAGATATTCATTAAATCTTCAAAGATATCATTCCAATGCATTAAAAATATTTTCAATACTCTTTTACAATTAACTCACAATTTTCAAATGCTGTTTGCCAGACCCATGAAGTAACTTCAGATAGATGCACAAGGGACCTACAGACTATATAAAGAGCTATAGACTGTCATGAGGTTCTAGACATAACCTTTTCAGGGGCAGGAGAGGCATCTATCTCATTAACTTGTGACAATCCTCAGTATATGTGGCTTCTTAACAGTGTCTCCTGGTGTCTCTGATGTCTCTAGGCATGTGTCTACAGACCTATCAGCCTCGTCAGGACAGAGATCTGTTTCCTCTTTTCATGAAAGGTAAATAATGTTTTTGGGCCAGCCATAGCATTCAGAACAAACTGAGAAAGTCAGCAGAAAATAAAGATGAGTGATATTCAGTTCCCAACTTCTAAGAAGGGAAAATCTCCTTTGTTGTTGCATTCATCCATTTATCCCAGCCTAATGCACAATCATCTTATTCCTTGATTCTGACCTGAGACATCTATCTCTGAGCCTCCAAGGGCATTACTCTCCTCTTCTCCTAGGTGGGAGGCATGTGTTTCTGGCATGTAGATTATGGAATTATTACAAATGGCTGCTTGGCTGTGCAGCTGTGTAAGGCTTGCCTGGCTCTTCCAAACACAGCTACCTTATCTTTTCTTGCCTCCTCCTCCCTGAAGCTATTACCTTATTTTATTTTATTCTTTTAGATTAAACAGCAGCATTCTTTCTTCTTGGTTTTCTGGATCTATTTCTATTAACCCAGCACCTGAAGTCCTCACAGGCAAAAAGGCTAACTGAGCAGAGACGTGGTCCCAGCTCAGCTCGGGCCATCTGGGGCCCATTTTCCTACACACATTAAATCCTGACCTAGACCACTGGGGAACTGCTGAAAGTCTGTAGCTTACTGAAACTCACAGGTTGGAGAAAGGATTATGGAATCATCTTTTATAACCTCCTCTGAACTTATCTGGTATTTCAGAGAACATAATTTCTGCCTGACAACAAATGCATGAATGTAAAAGAGGAAACCTCACTTTGAGTTCTCTGTTACTGAGGTCACTCTGTCCCAGGCTCACGTGGCAAGCATTTTACATTCTAACCAGATCCTTAACTCTTACTATCAAAGAAAATTTATTTTTAAAAATTAATGATCCTTCTTTATAAATTACATAGACAGGCTTGGACAGCCGTTGTCTCCCTAATCCTTTGTACTTATTTCATCTTCAGGAAGAAACACTGCTCCCAGTGATAAATCTAAGAAGCTTCTTCTGTTTGATGTCTGATACATCACTGTGAACACAGATATAGGAAAAATGTGAAAGCTATTTTTATGCCCCCACTTTAGAATTGTTAATTCTCCAGCCACTCTCTTTTCTGTCTTTGTCACTAAATTTTGTTTCCAAACTTTTCAATGATTTCTTTTGGGTTAATGTTATATTTTTCTCAGTGTAAACCATTTTATTAGCCACCAACCCTCTCTACTTAAAAAAAATTAGTATTTTTATTAGGCAACCAGATAGTATATGTCTCCATTGTGATGCAATATATCACCTATGCTGTGTTCAAGCCAAAAATGTTTACCTTGAATCCTTTAAGCCTTTAGCTGCAGGAAAGCAGTCCTACTAGTCAATGTCATAAAACCCAGTTGGAGCGGAGGATGTGCTAGATTAAAAGAGAGGTAATAGAGCAAGCAGATGTCACGTGTGATCTGGATTGGACCCAGTCTGAACTGCTCATCTCCAAAAGATGTTTTGACACAACTGGGCAAACACAAAACTAGTTTGGAATTAGGGAAAGTAAACATTTTTGGGTATGGAAAGGTAGAGATTAGTGATGGAAAAACATAGATTACAAAACACGTGTGTGATATGATCTGAATTTGGATTAAAAACACACATATTTTAACACACACATATACATATACATGTATGCATATATATTAAATGCAAGAAAAATCTGGGAACATACACAGTACTTAGTGTTATTGTAAAAGTCTCATGTTTTTATTTTCTCATTCTTATTGATCTGTGTTTTCTAACTTTATATAAGATACATACTGGTTGTAATAATTACTTTAATGAATTAGTTAATTAATAAAGGAAGGAATCTCATTAGTAATGATCTAATGACTCTCACTGCTTCTGGTGGGGCATCAAATAGAGTTGTGAGAATTTTAGTAAACATCATAATCCAATTATCTTAATTTATTAGTCCATTTTCATACTTCTATAAAGAACTGCTGGAGACTGGATAATTTGTAAAGGAAAGAGGTTTAAATGACTCACAGTTCAGCATGGCTGGGGAGGCCTCAGGAAAGTTACAATCATGGTGGAAGGCAAAGGGGATGCAAGGCACTTTCTTCACAAGGTGGTAGGAAGGAGAAGTACTGAGTGAAGGGGGAAGAGCCCCTTATAAAACTAACAGATCTCGTAAAAACTCACTCACTCTCATGAGAACAGCAGAGGGGAAACCGCCCTCATGATCCAGTTACCTCCACTTGGTCTCTCTTTTGACACATAGGGATTATGGGGATTATGGGGAGCCTAATTCAAGATGAGATTTGGGTGGGGACACAAGGCCTAAACATATCACTTAATTATTGTGATTCTTAAGTATCATGGGAAGATAATTATTCTGAAACCTCGGTCTTTGTTTACTGCTGCCCTTGGTCTCCTTAGTTAATTTTTGAAGCTTTCATTCAATGTATTAAAGAAGAGTGAAAAAAATAGTCACTGGCAAAAAATCAATCCAAATCTTGATTAACCAGGACCAATCTGAAGCTTTATTTTCATTCACACATCTCTCTTTTTGTTAAAAAGAACTATTTAGTGAAAAAGTCTGAAGGGAGGCTGTCTGCCTACTTGAGAAAAGGGGCAGAAAGGAGATGACTTCTTTTTTAAATTTAAATTAATTAATTAATTTTATTATACTTTAAGTTCTGGGGTACATGTGCAGATCGTGCAGGATTGTTACATAGGTATACACGTGCCATGGTGGTTTGCTGCATCGATCTCCCATCATCTACATTAGATATTTCTCCTAATGTTATCCATGCATAATCCCCCCACCCCTGCTATCCCTCCTCTAACCCCCACACCCCCCAATAGGCCCCAGTGTATGATGTTCTCCTCCCTGTGTCCATGTGTTCTCACTATTCAACACCCACTTATGAATGCGAACATGCGGTGTTTGGTTTTCTGTGTTTTTGCCAGTTTGCTGAGAATGATGGCTTCTAGCTTCATCCATGTTCCTACAAAGGACATGAACTCATCCTTTTTTATGGCTACCTGGTATTCCATGGTGTATATATGCCACATTTTCTTTATCCAGTCTACCATTGATCGGCATTTGGGTTGGTTCCAAGTCTTTGCTATTGTAAACAGTGCCGCAATAACCATATGTGTGCATGTGTCTTTGTAATAGAATGATTTATAATCCTTTGGGTATATACCCAGTAACGGGATTGCTGAGTCAAATGGTATTTCTATTTCTAGATCCTTGAGGAATCACCACACTGTCTTCCACAATAGTTGAACTAATTTACACTCCCACCAACAGTGTAAGACTATTCCTAAAATCTGGAGACAATAAATGCAGGAGATGACTTCTAGATGACAGAAGGTTTAACTCTTGATTTTCAAATTTGAACTGTATATTTACTTGGGACTTCAAAGGACATAGAATTAGGTAAGTTGTGTAGTTTGAACCTTCATCACTGAGTTTACAATTAACCATGATCTCATTTCTCTCATTCACTGGACATTTTCAGAACATAGAATGATGCACATGTGCCTATTAAATTGTGTCACATTTATATTTATGTCATCATGTTATTTTTTTATGATGCTTAACAAAATTCATGCAAAGTTAAGATGTTTTCTTGGCTTCTAATCATTCATGCTTGTGATCAGCTTGCATTAATTTAATGGAATATGGTTGAGGAAAGGACCCTACTGCATGCCATGAGAAGCATCCCTGAAGAAAGGTAGCAAAAACAGTCATTAAACAAGTTAATAAATCAATCTAACTCTTCCTGTTTCTTGTTTTGTCTCGAAGCATGCTTTGAGACACTGTTGAGAAGCTCAGTAAAATCCAGAGGCACTGTGCTGTTTGTTTCCTTGATCTGTTGCTCTAGAAACACTATGACAAAATAAAGTGAGGCTTTTCCAACAAAGCTTGCTCTAACAAAACTCATACTACCTTCTTTTAATTATATCTTACAAAGTCTTGTGTCATGTCACATCAAACTCACTGATGTATGCTTTGTATAATCAATATTTTCTATTATTTTGAAAAATTTGAATTTTCCCATTGTTAGTGTTGCCACAGAGATAACTGACAGAAGTTAGCTGATCACCTTGTAGTCTCCAGGACTCAATTCTCATTAGAGATCCTGAACTCAGTTGGAGTACTTAGTTTTGTTCTTACCATTGCCAGTCTTGCACTGAGCTTCAACTTCACTCTCTTTATCTAATATCTGTCTCTTCCTTTCCAGTTGAAAGATGAATTGTTTTGGTAGAGAAGATGGATGCCTCATAAGTTTTACTACCTTTCTTTCATCTATAAAATTACAGTCCTATTGTTTCTTTATTATTCTTGTCCCCAACACTAAAAAGTTATTTCAGTGTTCTTTTTACATTTGCAAGTTTCAGCTTATTCTCAGAATTAACCTTCTGGACACTATTCTTTCTGCATTCTTTTGTTGATCCTTGGTTATGTGCCTTTATTTCTATCTTTTGTACATTCCCTTTTTACTTTAAGCAACTTGGAAAGTTCTCTGTGTGGCCATTAATTTTTAGGTTACTTCTCCCATTTCTTCCTCATTGGAATCACCTGCAATTGCCTAGTTGGATTATGGTTTAGAGAACAGCATGACCCCCTGGAACTACTTTTATACCATTTCACAGAGCTGAATTATCTCTTCTCTGGTACTCATGAAGTCTGCTGGCCCCAAGATCTATGGTTGTGAAAGCAGGCATCTGATTGTGGCAGCTCCATGTCTCGCATCACCAATTAGTCAAGGTACTCTTTCCATGGTCTGCATTCTTCCTCAATACTTGGCGGTCTATATCTGCTACCAGGCAGTCAGAGTTGACCCTTGATCTGCTATCCCTGCTCTGAGGCACCTTATTCTTACAACATTCTTACATTGTTGTTATTTCTATTTCAACAATATATTGCTCCAAATTAATTAGATTTAGCACTTTTAAGATATATGAAGGTATTATAAGTGCAGAAAATAATTAGCTATATTATAAACAGTGCAGATTGGGCTGGCAATCTAGGTAGAATGACTCCTTTAAATATCTCACTGGCCTATTAATCAACTTTTAAGACACTTCAGATGCTTTCTTATCCCTTGTCATCTTCTCTCCAGACTGGTTTCATTAAGGAAAGAATTCTCTATCATCACATTAATCTAGTAATATTCATAACAGCTCCCTAGTACATCCTTTGGTCTGGTCCACTAATGTGAATCTCTAATTTAAATTTATTAAAAATGTTCATAGTGGCCATCTGTTTCCAGTAGTTCTTGTTATTTATTGAGGCATAGCAAACCATCTGAAACCTTATGTCCCCAAACCACACTATTTATTTATTTTTCTCATAGTTCTGTAATTTGGGTAGGACTTTCAGGGATGGTCTATCTCTACTCCATGCAGCATTAGCAGGGGCAGTGGTACTCGGGGTTGGAAGATCGATTTCAAGCTAATTCACTCATGGCTGGCAAATTGATGCTGAATCTCTGCTGAAAGTTGAACCAGGACTTGAGCCAAGGGTTCTCAGTTCCTCTGGGCCTTCTTGCAAGTTGCCTGGATTTCTTCACAGCATGGTATCTTGGTTTTGAACATGACCCAAGCAGGAAGCAGAAGTGCATGGCATTTTTATAACCTAGGCTTGGAAGTCACATGGCACCTCTTCTCCCATACTCTAATGGTCAGAGAAGTAAGAAAACCTCACCCAAGTTCAAGAAGAGAAGACATGGACTCCTCCTTTTGATGGGGATAGTTCTTTTGAAGAACATGTGGCTTGGAATATATGGTTGTGGCCATCTTTGGAAAATACTATCTGCCACAATAGCAAACTAAGTTTGTTCAGCGGTCACTATCTTTTAGCAAATCAAAGGAGATCAGGTGAGCATGATTACTTTATAAAGCATCACCATTATGGTTTGAAGAATATTGCCTTAGTTCCTCTTACTCATTCAAGCAACAGATACTGACAGCCAACTATGTGTCAGGCACTGTGTTAGGTGCTCTAGTAACTCTTCAATTTATATATGAATTTTGACAAGTTCATTTCCATCATTTTCTTACCTTTGAGTATTTCATAGAAATGTGGTCCTTTTTATCTTTTATTCTCATAAAATAAGTATTTAAAAACATCTACAGTCTATTCTGGACCCAAGAGGATATTTGCTGCAGGTATAGTGTGACTACTGCTCATTTATTAATAGATTGATATTCAAGAAACTTGACAAAGGCAAAAGTCTGATCTGGCCAATCAGATTAGAAGCTGACCTTATAACTGATACAGTCATATTACGAACAGTATATATAGTAGGTGAATACTTGCTTACTTTCTAAGTAGTCTTATTTTTCATTGTTTTTTCTCCATTTAAGTAAATGAATACATGTTAAGCATATATTATGTTCAAGAACCTGGCTTTGGCGCTGAGGAAACTGTTTCTGTTCTCAATAGGATTTAAAAGGCCTTTTGCATTTGCTTGTTCTCTTCCCAGAAGGCTCTTTCCCCAGATACTCATGTGGCTCACTCCACCACTTCCTTCACTTCTTTGTTCATGTGTCACCACATCAGACAGTCTTTCCCCGTTCACTGTAAATAAAGTAGCACCCACTCCTTATTTCCTATCCTTAATGTATTTTTTCATAGCAGATACAACCACCAAGCATACTGTAAATTTATTTATTATTTACTTCCTTAGCAAGAATTAAAGTACATGAAATTACATCCCTAGCCCTAGAAATTATGAGCACACAGTAGGTACTCAGCTAATACATGTTGAATTGAATTCATTACTTGTTGAGATGTGGAAATGAAGAGAGATGACAGAGAAAAGGGTAACTGAAGTTCAAGCCAGGTTGTCAGGAGGAGTAGTGAGGTTATGAACAGAAGTAAAGAAGAATGGAGGGGGAAGCATTTTCATTGAGGTTCACTGTATTTGTGCCATATCTGAAGATTTGTCCCTTTGGAGGTACACATTTGATGGCATTCTGTATATAAAATTTAAAAACAAGCAGCTAAATATTGCAAAATGTTTCTAGACAAGTACAACACTTTGTTAGTTATCTGGCTTGCTGCCCTTTACTTTCCAGCATCTCCTGGACATCTTTACTACAGGAAAGGCCACTCCTAGTGTCAGGATGATCCATCTCCATAGTTAGTTAATAATCAAAGAAAAATGATAGTGACTCATGTTATCCTTTTATCCTTGGCAAAGCTGTTTCCTAGAAGTAATATCCAAACATGATGAGGTGTGGAATCTCAGTTGCCTGAACTTAGAAGGTTAATGTTGGTCTCAGTTCCCACACAGGTGCATGAGGTTGGGAGACGTAATGTAAAAGGCCTGGAAATCCCAGACACAAACAGGACCTCAGGGTCAAGGAGGGCTTCCCAAAAATAACAACTGTTGAAGAGCCAAGGCATCTTTGGGTGTGAGCCAGTGAACATCAATAGTACACACAGCACTCAAGTGGAAACAGAGGTGAATGATTTGGCAGTGGTTTCCTGGCCATATAAAACAACATTCTATTAACATAAAGCTAATAGAGGGATTGCTGCAGCTGTAATGTGACTACATTTCATGTATTAATTCCTGGGGCCTCACAATAATGGATTTTTTGCTGGTTTTATTATGTAAGAGACCCCAGAAATAATCCCAGAAACACTAGAAATAATCAGATATTTCATGATTTTCTACTTTGGTGATACTGAAGAAACTGAATGTATTGAGCGTCTGCTTGCTAAGGATGAAGTAGGAAGACAATAAACTGCAATGAGTTTTCTCTACCAATGCCAACCTATATCCCCTGAACAGTGGTTTTCAAACCTTGCTACCCATCACCTGGTCAGGATATAAAAATTACTATTCCTTAGGCTGCTCTGGAGATCAACTGAATCAGGATCTCTGGGGCTGGGTCCTGATATATGTATTTTTAAACCTCGCTATAAAACAGCCCTACAAAACTAATACACCTAGCCTCTACTAGACATATGAAGACATTCAGTACCTGCCACTGAGGTTAATCCCCAAAAGAAAAATCATTCTGGGAGAGAGATCCAAGATGGCCGATTAGCAACAGCTCAGGAATGTAGCTCCCAGTGAAAGCGCAGAGAACAAGTGGACGCCGCACTTTCCAACGAATTTTTGTTGCCCACAGACTGGGAGATTCCCGGCAGAGGAGACACACGGGTTGCCAGCGCGACTCTTTTGGCCGGCGCGGCTGTTTTGCCGCTGCCCCAGCGTGGCGCTTCCCAGTGCGGAGTATACGGGCTCGGCTGGTCCTATCCCCACAAGGAAAACAGCAATTGGAAGCGCTGAGGACTGAGAGTTTCATAGCAAGCACAGCGAACCCGGGAAGGTCTGGTTCTGTGGGGAATGGGCGT
>PVKP010030152.1:0-28226 GCA_004027715.1 Plecturocebus donacophilus
ACAAAACAAAAAAAAAAAAAAAAAAAAAAAAAAAAAAAAAAAAAAAAAAAAAAAAAAAAAAAAAAAAGAATGGGGATTAGACTTAGTGATTTTCTTCTAAGGAACAGAATATGGCAGAAGTAATGCTAAATGATTTCTGAGGCTAGATCATGAAAAAGATAGTTTCTGCCTAACTCTCCCTCACTTGGATCACATGGGATAATTTGCTCTTGGGGAAGCCACCTGTCATGTTTGGAAGCGTGTGGAGAAGCCCAGATGGGAAGGAACTGAAGTTTTCCACCAGCAAGCAGTACCATCGTGCCAGCCGTGTGAGTGAGCTACCTTTGGATGACTGTAGTTCTGGTCTATATATTGATTGCAACTTTCTGAGAGACCTTGTATTAGTCAGGGTTCTACAGAGAAACAGAACCAACAAGATGTATATATAGAGAGAGGTTTATTTTAGGCAGTTGGCTCACATGATTATGGGGGCTGGTAAGTCCAAAATCTGTACCTGAGCTGGCAGGTTAGAGTCCCAGGAAGAGCTGATATTGCAGTTCAGGTCCAAAGGCTATCAGGCTGGAAACCCAGGGAGAGCAAGTGTTACAGCTGAAATCTGAAGGCCATTTGCTGAATTTCCTCTTCCTATGGGGCATTTAGTGTTGTGTTTTATTCAGAGTTTCCATTGATTAGATGAGGCCTACCCACATTAGGAAGGGCAATCTACTTTACTCAAAGTCCACCAATTTAAATGTTACTTTCATTGAAAAACATGCTCACAGACAGATTCAGAATAATTTTTCATTTTTCTTTTTCTTTTTTTTTTTGAGATGGAGTTTGACTCTTGTTGCCTTGGCTGGAGTGCAATGGTGCAATCCGAGCTCACTGCAGCCTCCACTTCCTGGGTTCAAGCAGTTCTCCTGCCTCAGCCTCCCAAGTAGCTGGGATTACAGGCGTGTGCCACCATGCCTGGCTAATTTTGTATTTTTAGTAGAGACGGGATTTCACCATGTTGGTCAGACTGGTCTTGAACTGCTGACCTCAAGTGATCCACCTGCCTCCACCTCCCAAAGTGCTGGGATTACAGACCTGAGCCACTGTGCCCGGGCCAGAATAATTTTTCATCCATTCTTTGGGCTCCATTGCCCAGCCAAATTGACATATAAAGTTAACCATTACAGACCCCAAGCTAGAACTTTCTAGCTATGCCACTCTTAAATTCTTGATACACAGAAATTCTGAGAATAACAAATACTTATGTTAAGTCTCTAAGTTTTAGTATAAATTTTTATTCAGAAATGGATAATCTACTTTATAGTTTTTGTCAGCTAATTTTAGCATTTGATTCATTTCTGTTAGCTACTTTTTAATTTTCTTGAGTGTGGACCATATTTTTCTGCTTCTTCACATATCCAGTAATTTTATTGTATGTACTGCATTGTAGGGATTACAGGTTATGTATTTTCCTTTAAATGGTGTTCTGGCAGGCACTTAGATTACTGGCAGAACTAAGAAAAATCAGTATTCAGTTCTTTACTGCCTGTTGGCTAATACATGAAAACAGTTTTCTTTATATTCTGTCTCATTTTATAGTTGTTTACCGTAGGAGGGCAAGTTTGGTAACAGTTATTTCATCATAATTAGAAGTGGAAACTTCACCTGTGAACTTTGAAACTTAATTTTTGTAACATATTCCTTGATCACTTTTTTGACTAGACCCCAAGGGTGTATAACATAATTAACTGATAGATTTTTGGCTCACAGATTCCCTCTTATATTATCTTTTCTGGCTGTTACTCTGTATTCTATTAATTTTAATAATCTCATTACTTAAAAAGAAAACTTTTCTTTTTCTTAAAATAGTGCTTAATTTGGCTGGGCTAGGTTAAAGCTGCAGTAAAACAGTGGAATGCATGAGCCAAGGGCTCTGCGCAGTATTTTTGGAGTGGAGAGGGAGGAATTGTAAATTCTGACTGGCGTACTTAGGGAAGATTTCATGAAGGAAGTTGCATTTTAACTGAATTTTCGTAGAGAAAAGTAGAATCAAAGTCATGGGTGCTTGAAAATGAATAGATAGATAGGTGTTGGGGCTGGAGCCAACTGATAGGATAAAAGGGTCTGGAAGAGATTGAACAATAAAGAAAATTTAAGAAGATAAGAGATCTGAAAAGAATGATTTTGGAAATCCAGGATAAAATTAGTGAACAGAAACACAGAATGTGTTAAAATTTTAAAAATTGGACATTTTATGAGCAAAAGCAACTGTGAATAGGAATTTTTATTTGAAAAAGGCAAGGATTACAAGAATCAGGATAGATGAAACCAGCAAGCCATCTTCTAATGTGCCTTTTTATGTAATTTCCATAAAGAAATGTGCATATTTCTTTAAGAATTAGAACTTGGTGGCAAGAAAAGCCAATATGTCACTTGCTCTTGTGGTTTAACAAACCACTCCAAAATTTAATGGGACAAAGTAATCATATTATTACACTCACATTGGATGGGGCAGGGTGGGGATGGTTTGTGTCTGTTCCATGATTCCTTGGGTCATGGCTGGGGGCAGCTGCACAGCTGGGGCCTGGGATCCTCTGGAATGTCTTCACTCATATGTTTGGATCTCTGCTGGGACTGTTTCTCAGGAGCACCTACGTTTTACCTGTGGCCATTCTATGTGGCCTTGGGATATTTGGATCTCATAGATGGTAGCTCAGTGCTCCAAATGTGATTGTTCCACTGCATAAGGTGGAAATGGCATCAGATTTTATGAATTAGCTTTGGAGGTTATATAATGTCCCTTCTGCTCATACTTCTGCCATTCTCAGGCCCACACCAATCGAGGGAAGGGGAATTATTAGACTGCCTCCGGGTTGGGGACTGATAGGGTCACATTGTAAAAATGAGTGTGGGATGAGAGATAACTGTTACTGCCATCTTGGTAAATACAATCTGCTTTAGTCGATGGAAGGCAAAATCATAGGCACAAGTGAGTTCTAACATCCTTACCTTAAGGCTTTTCTCATTTTAAGCATCTATTATGGCAGCAGCTACCTGGTGAGCCCAATATGCTCCTTTCTCAACTTCCCTTCATTTAATTCTGTTTTACTTTTAGGCTGACCCCCTAAACACCAAGGCATTAGAGTCCTTTTGACTCAGAATGACTCTGACTTCCTGTTACATCAGGGTCAGAGTCCTTTTATTTTTATTTCGTTATTATATTCCTTTTACTGCAAGTTCACACCTTATGTATCCTATCTGTGTCTGTTTGCGTCTATCAGTATTTTATTGTATTTTTCTACTTTCTACCGTTTTTTTTCACATTCTGCTGCACCCATGCTTCTTCCTACTTCCGTGTCATTATCTATGGTACTCCCATTTCCCAGGTTCTCTCTTCCCTTCTCTTTAAATTTTACCCTTTTCAAAGCCAGTGTTACAGCATGTGGATGTCATGCAGTCTTCTCTCCCTGGCCTGTCTTGTGTCCCCAGCCGTTTCATCTGGGTTGCTGCTTTCCCGGATGTCTCTCAGGAAAAGGACACTTCTGTCTCCCCAGAGTCCTCTTTGTTGATTGGTGGTGGGGGCAGTGAACATTTATTGAGTACTTACCATGGGCCAGGCTTTGCATGCATCAACTCACCTAACCCTCATGACAGCTTTATAAGGTAGATTCTGTTCTTATTTCACTTAGGCAACTGATACACTCAAAGGCTAAGTGAGAGCAGGCATATGAGTCCATAGCCCAGATAGGCAGGCCCAGAGCATAGTGTTTTTTACTGCACTGGACTGCCTGGTGTATTCAATAGGAGTTGTTTAAGGAGTGTATGATTCTTCTAACAACATTTATTTAAATTTAGAATGTGTGTTAACGTTGTGATACAGAATCGGCAGTTCATTACACTGTTATTAACACATTAATCCCTTGTTAAATCATTTCACAAGCTTATTGAATATCATTAATTCATTTTTATAGAGCTGATAAATTTTAAGACTATTCTAAAAAATTGCTGATAGAACTAGTATTAAGTTACTTGCCCCCAAAATCATAGTTACTAGGAAAACAGGGGATGCTTCTGGTTAAGCTTCGACACCACCAGGCCCTCACTCATGATCAGGTTTGTGTTCCCAGGTTCATTTTAAGTTGGCTGTCTGGAACTTCGTTTCAATGGGAGAATATGTTATATTAAACTTGGTGTTAGGATCTTAGGCCAGGCACAGTGAAACATTTGATTTACACATACAGTGATATTCTGATATTGGGCCTGTAAGAATGGAAAAGGGTATTTGTTCACTGGCTTTCTCTGGCTCTATGTGGAACATGGTGTAATGATGCTCTTATGTTAACGTCAGTTCTTACCTGGACATCAGGTGCACATCAGCTTTCTGTAGCAATAGGCACAGGGCTTCCTCCCCTCATCCCTTCCTGTCCCTGCCCCTCTTGCCATCAGCCTGACTGGAGGACTTCTTCAGCTGTAAACCACATATTGAGCAGGTGTACTCCCTGCGAGCCTGTTGGCTGAGATCCAGGATAGGGACTTCTGAGATTAGGCAATTGTGTAGGTAGAGGTTTTCCAGTCCTGCCCTTTCTGTTTTCTGGTAGTCCCAAATCACACCTGCTTCCTGGTTTTAGCACTGCTCTGCTCAGTCTTACTTGTGTGTTATGTGTGAAATGTAACTCAATACAGAAGCAGTTACTAAAATGTTTAGTTTCTCCAGAAGCTGGTGAAGCAGACAGCCCTGTTACTGGCTCCAGGAGAAGTGGAGCCTCCTCGCAACTCAGCAGCTCCCAGTGTGCTTCTTCCCAGCATGGCTCCTTCCTGCCCTCTGCTAGGGGTCACCACTTTTCCCTTACGGTGATTTCCTCTTATGGAGATAATGTATTGCTTTTCCATATAATTTTATCATCTAATAATATATCCCCAAAGTTTACCTCCTTTTAAACTTTATATAAATGAAATCACATGGATTGTGTTCATTTGTATCTTCTTTCACTCAGTGTACTTTTTTTTCTTTTTTGAGACAAAGACTTGCTCTATAGCCCAGGCTAGAGTTCCGTGGCGCAATCTTGGCTCACTGCAACCTCCAGGTCCTGGTTCAAGCGGTTCTTCTGCCTTAGCCTCTTGAGTAGCTGGGATTACAGGCACCTGCCACTGTGCCCAGCTAATTTTTGTATTTTTGGTAGAAATGGGGTTTCACCATGTTGGCCAGGCTGCTCTTGAACTCCTGACCTCATGATCCACCCGCCTTAGCCTCTAAAGTGCTGGGATTACAGGTGTGAGCCACCATGCCTGGCCTTTTTGCTCAGTGTATCTTAAGATTCATCCATGTTACCACATATAGATGCCACCTGAGATTCATTTTTGTTGCTGCGTGGTATTCCATCATATTTGTTTGCTAGGGCTGCCATAACACATACCAAAGACTGGGTGGCTTAAACAACAGAATTTAATTTGTTCACAGTACTGGAAGCTAGAAGTACAAGATCAAGGTGTAGGCAGGGTGATTGCATTCTGGGGCCTCTCTTCTTGGCTTGTAGGTGGCCATCTTGTCCTGGCGCCTTCTTGTGGTCTTTCCCTTAGGGTTGTTCATGTCCTAATCTCTTCTTCTTACAAGGACACCAGTCATGTTGGATTAGAGTCCATATGGCCTTATTTTGTCTTAATTACCTCTCCTGTCTCCAAATACAATCATGTTCTTAAATACTGGGGGTTAGGAGCTGCATAAAAATTTTGAGAGACATGGTTCAACCCATAACATCTATTATGTGATTATATTGAAATGTATCCATCATGTTATTTAGTAGACATTTTTATTTCTTGTTTTAGGCTGTGATGAACTGTGCTACTGTGAACATTTTCTTACATGTGTAATAGTAAGAATGCCAGAATGGAGCATTCCATCCTAGGAGTGAATTGCTATGTTGTGCTACAATATTAATAGATGAATTCCGTGTGTTTTCCAAAGTACTTGTGTTGCAGGATCCTTGGTGGCACCGTTGCTGGAGTTTTGCTTGAGCCTAGTGTTCACCCAGTTGGCCTGGCAGGCTGTGCTCAGCTGGAGCTACTGGCCCTGATCCCACGCCTGCCACGGGTGAGCCAGGCACAGAGTGATGAGGGGTGCGTGAATGAGTGAGCACCGTGGTCTGGCCACTGTGCACAGCCAGGCATGCTGGCTGTTGACTAGTCTTTTTCTTGCTGATTTTTTGGAATTCTTTAAATATTCATGATATAAGTCTTTGGTTGCTTATATATGTTGCAAATATCTTCTCAAACTCTATAACTTACCTGTTTTCACTATGTTTACAGTATCTTTTGATGAATAGAAGTTTCTTATGGTCAGTTTAGCGATCTTTTCCTAGTTTAGTTGATTTTTTGAATGTATGTCTTGAGAATACTTCCCTGAGGTCATTCAGATATTCAATGTTATCTAATAAAATACTTACAACTTTGCATTTAGATGTAATATATCTGGCACTGATTTTTGTGTACAGTATGAGGTAGGACCTGATTTCATTTTTTTCCCTGTGGATAGTCAGCTGTTCTTACATCATTAATTGAAAAGCATTCCTTCCCCTCATGGCCTGAACCACCCCTGTCATAAATACAGTGTCTGTAGAGTATGCTTTTGTCTGCTGCTAGGCACCCTGTTCTGTACTATTGATCTATTGTCTATTTACACAAGAGTGTCACACTGCTTTGAGTCCTATACCTTTGTAATAAGTCTTGAAATCTGATAGAGCAATTCTTTTCACTTTGCCGATGCTCTTCCAGAGCATCTTGGCTGTTGTTGGTTCTTTCCATTTCCATGAACATTTGGTATCTGCCCATTAATTTCTACAGATAGACCTTTTAGGAGGATCTTTATTGGAATGCTTTGGCTCTATAAGATCAGATCAGTTGGGGGAGAATTGTCAATTTGATGAAAGACAAAACAAAATGAACCAAAAAGTAAACACTGGGGAACTGTTTTAGATGAAAGAAGATGAATGAGACATGGTAACTGAATGCAATGTGTTGGTTTGTAAAAGTTACAAAGGCCTGGGACAAATGGGGAAACTTTGCTTTGAACTGTGTATTAGACACTAATGTACCAGTATTAAATCTCCAAATAAGGGTTAGAAATGTTACGTCTACCTTTTTTCTTAGGAGCTACATGCTGAGGAATTTAAGGTGAGGTGTTGTGAAGCCTGCAGCTGGTGCTCAGTTCAAAAAGTTGGGGGTGGAGAGGAGATGAGGAGGCAGCTAGAGTGATGGCTTAATGTTAGCAGTTCACCAAATGTTAGCAATTGGTGAATCCCAGTGAAAGGTAAATGGGTGTTCATTGATTTTTCTTTTCCTGTAGATGTCGCATTTTTCAAAATAAAAGTAGAAGAAAATTAAATTTCATTTTGTATCTCAGGAAATAGAGTGCCAGATAAACTAGTAATGCATTATCTTAGTGCGCTGTGCTAAGCAGATTTGCCACTAAAAGCACTAGTGAAATGGCAAGCGTGATTGGTTATTTTTAAAATTCTGTAGTATGTTCGAACTTATTCAGTTCACCTTTAAATCATACTGGAACACCAAACGTCTGTGGGCTGGTGCTCCAAGTAAAAAATACATTAATGAGCTTTTTATGCCAATTACTGATTTTCAGGAAATGTTCTTTAAACTACTAATAAGAGTTCTGGAGTTCCATGTCATACTAACAGGTGAGCAAAGTAATTCATAGGAGTTACACTTGATACGGTCTAATTTTGTAACACCAGGCTAAGTATTTTTTATGAGAAGCATTTCTGGTGCTTGAAAACTGATATTTATATTTTTCTTGAAGGATCTCAGATTCTTTGTTTTCATAGTAGGTAACCTCACAGTCTATAAAGAAAACCCAGATAGGTTTTTCTGGTCAATTTTTAGTTACTGCAACAGAGGCACATAGGAAGTTAAATGATTCCATAAGTCATGCAGTGAATTGGTAATAATACTAATGGACACACGATTATTGATTCTTCTTTGCATTGGCCTCATTTTTTACCCCTGTTGTTAATGTCATTTCTTAGCAAAATTATTTGTAAAGTAAAACATCTAACACCACCACCAAAATCTTGTAACAGCAAAAGGAAGAGCCGAGCTTCTGAAGATCAACCTTCGAGAGGTTGAATTAGATCCTGATATTCAACTGGAAGATATAGCCGAGAAGATTGAGGGCTATTCTGGTGCTGACATCACTAATGTTTGCAGGTATTTTTTTAATGATCTGTGATTTTAGACATTAGTTATAAACTTGGCAGGAGGACTACTCTTCAAGTCAGTGTAGTTAGCCCAGTGTAGTTAGACATGAAAGCAGCTACCCATATTTTTGAAATGGTTTTCCGTTTGTCCTTTTTCCCCATATAACTTTATTTCTCACTTTATATAGCAGTGGTCACTAATATTTTTGATCTTTCAATTTTTAAGAAATTGTGTCTAACTTGGTAATAATGACTTTGACAACCTAAGATTACTTTAGCTTTGCGTTGGAGCCTTTCTGCATAAACATAAAGTAATATTATTTAGTTTCAGCTGGCATTTAAACACATGCAGATGAGCAAAAATGATCAGTGTAAGCTGGGGAAGATACACACACATTTAAAATTTTTTCAGTTTAGCAACATCACAATTTTTAGACAGTTCCTGTCACTCTGTGAATTTTTTTTCTTATTTTTCTAACTGTACTTAAATTGACTTTAGTAGCCTTTCTTTAAAGCCATAGCATTTGTTTTTCTCACCTTTTCTGCTTGCGTTTTTCCCATGTGCATCTAAATTTAATGGCACACAATAAGCTCACAATAGTTCCTACTGCTACGATAGTAAAATATTTAAGAACTTGAAATTTTTGTTGGCTTGGCCCTCCTAATAGCTTTTTTGTGATTATGAATTATCCTTTTCTTCCAGTCCTTCATATTTATTTATAGTTGGTCAAAGAGAGCTGCAGATGGGATCAGGAGAAGCCAGAGTTTATGCCTTCACTTGCCTACAAATACTCCATGTAGAGAATTCCATGTCCACTCTATGTGGATATTCATGTTTCAGAGGGAGTGATTCCTGGCTTTATTCCTCTATTTAGGCTGTAGACAAACTGGTCTGTGGTTTGAATTATCTTAACATCAGCCATATGTTCACTTCTAAGTGTACAATTCAGTATTTCAAAATTCGACTCCAGTTTCCTCAACTTCTTGGCTGACTTTGAGGAGCAAGTGGGGCAAGGAAAATTCAGTACTATTTGAGCTTATCCTAGACTTTTAGGGTTCATTGACTATGTACGTTTTACGGTTTTGGTTATTTGCATCCTGTTTTAACTTCTCCTGAACCCCCAGGATTTTTCTTAAGTGGAAAATTCTAAGCAGCATCATAAAAACATATAAAATAATCTGATTGTTTTTTCATAACTTTGTTACAGTTGAAAGTGTTTAAAACATTTGCAGAAATTACTGTTAACTGATTTTGGTATATTTTTAGGGATGCCTCTTTAATGGCAATGAGACGGCGTATCAATGGATTAAGTCCAGAGGAGATCCGTGCACTTTCTAAAGAGGAGCTTCAGATGCCTGTTACCAAAGGAGACTTTGAATTGGCCCTTAAGAAAATTGCTAAGTCTGTCTCTGCTGCAGACTTGGAGAAGTATGAAAAATGGATGGTTGAATTTGGATCTGCTTGAATTTCTGTCAGCTTTTTAATTTCCGGTATTTTTGTTTATGAAATGTTAAGAAATTCCTGCAATTTTTAAAAAACAGGTTTGGAATTTTTTTCAGTGGAATGGTTTTCACTTAAAGGAAAAAAGTCTAAAACTGTAAAGAATACTAAATGTAGTTGAGAAATAAGAAAAGTTCATGGTGAGAGTTTGCTAGTCTCCCTCAGCTTTGTGCTGGTATTCCACATGTTCCTACATTAATATTGCACACCCAAACCAATCTATCAGGGAGGCTGAAGAAAGGGAGAAGTGTGCTATTTTAAGAACTTGTTTACAGAAGATTTAAAAAGACCCCTGTTTTTCATTTGCATTTGTCATTTATTTTTTCCAATTCTTTGCCCTGTCAACATGAGGGTCATATCTATATATGTTGACTTTAACATCAAAATTGGATTTGTGTCAGATTCATTATTTATTGTTAAGAGAAGAATGAGAGCATATTTTGGAAGAAATAGTGAATTTACTAGTTAAACTTTTAGAATTTATTACTTACTGTTAGAGTCTGTCCTATGGTCAGAATTTTTATGTCCCCTCCCCCTGCCATTTTTTCTATTAGCTGTTTAAGAACGTCTTGAGCTTTATTCAGGAATATTCTCACGCTCTATGGTATTTGAATCATTTTGCCGGGTTGTTTCTCTGTCTTTAGTATTTTTTGATGGTGCTTCTTAATATTGGAAAGGTGGGAAGAATATTATTGCATTATGTGTAATTCTTCATTCTAGACTTCTCAGTTTATTTTCACTTTTTTTTTTTGAGACAGAGTCTTGCTCTGTCACCCAGGCTGTAGTGCAGTGGCATGATCTCAGCTCACTGCAACCTCCGCCTCCTAGATTCAAGCAATTCTCCTGCCTCAGCCTCCTGAGTAACTGGGACTATAGGCACACCGCCACACCTGGCTATATTTTCATTTTTCTTTCAAAATATTTTAAAAAGATATATAGCCATTATTTTTCTCAGCTCCAACATCGTTTGCTTTTTGTTGAATTTGATTTTAGTATTTGAGATAAATACTTTGGCATTCTAAACAAGTCCACTCTCTGTGGCGAACACAATACAAATAAAATCTTTATAGTTTTGCAGACAGCTAGTTTAACAAAACAGCATCATACATAATGACTGATGTTCATTTGAAAATTTTAAAATTCATCCTTGTCTAGGTTGAGAACTTTTACTGTAAGATAAGGATAGAAATCTGACGTGGTCACTCAGTTCAGCGGGAACTACACATTAGAATGAAGCCAGAAAAAGTAAATGGCATATATCTAATCACAAATAAATAATCCTGGTATTAGTTTTTATGATTACATGTGTCTTATTAGGCAGTTTATTGCTGGAATGGTCAAGCTTTTTAAAATTTGTATTTGATAACATCCTGAATTCTCAGTTTTGAATAGCACTTACTGGTTTAAAACTAAAAATAATACAGCTTTTTGACACTTAAGCAAGATACTAAGAAGGATTTTTTTTAAAGAGATTTGATTATTTTTTTTTTCCCTGCTAAAAACTATAAATGCCTTACATTCTTTTCAGATAACTTAAGTCTGACTCTAAACTCCAGTATTCATCTGAGGCTGTAAATTGCCCTTCTTTCTGAGACACAGATTATAAGATGTCAGATTATAAGGCATAATGATTTTATTGTAATTGAATTCTTCCTAAAAATTGACAGAAGGTTCCTTTTATTCATTAGCATTTAAAATAAAGAAATAAGTAGTTCCATTAAGATTATTTTGCAAACTGTTGCCATTCAGAAATGTACTTTTTTTGAAGTTTTAGGAGCCATCACTAAAACATCAGTCTTGTGACTGTTAAAACTTGTTTGCATGGGCAGGGTGCGGTGGCTCACCCTTGTAATCCCAGCACTTTGGGAGGCTGAGGCGGGTGGATTTTCCGAGGTCAGGAGATTGAGACCAGCCTGGCCAACATGGCAAAACCCCATCTCTACTAAAAATACAAAAATTAGCCAGGCATGGTGGTGTGTGCCTGTCATCCCAACTGCTAGGGAGGCTGAGGCAGGAGAATTGCTTGAACCCAGGAGATAGAGGTTGCAGTGAGCTAAGATTATGCCACTGCACTCCAGCCTGGGCTGACAGAGCAAGATTCCATCTCAAAAAAAAAAAAAAAAACACAAAACTTGTTCGCATTAGTGCAAAAGTAATTGTGTTTTTTCCATTACTTTCAATGGCAAAAACTGCAGTTACTTTTGCACCAACCTAACAATATTTTAGTTGATTAGTTAGACCTTTTCTGAGTTTTGTATTAAACATTTTGGTGTGCATTTAATTATTTTTCTGAATTCTTTATGTAATGACATAGTAATTGTGATTCTTTTAATGCCAGTTAAGCAGTACTCAAACTTCCTGGAAGCTTAATTTTACTATGTTAAGTGAGTCTGGTGTGCTTTTTATTTCCTTTATTTCTCATTTTGCTCTATCAGTGGATGGTAAATACTTTATATCTTAAATCCCTTAAAGGATCTTGAAGACATCCCTCAGGTGTTCTTTTGTTTTGTTATTTTATTTTTTTGAAATAGAGTCTTGCTCTTGTCACCCACACTGGAGTGCAGTGGTGCGATTTCAGCTAATTTCCCAGGTTCAAGCCATTCTCCTGCCTGAGCCTCCTGAGTAGCTGGGATTATAGTTGCCACCACCACGCCTGTTTTTTTGTATTTTTAGTAGAGACGGAGTTTCACCATGTTGGCCAGGCTAGTCTGTAACTCCTGGGATTACAGGCGTTAAGCCACTGTTCCCAGCCCTAACTTTTAATGCACATAACATACACACACACACACACCCCTCCTGGGATTACACACACACACACACACACACACACACACACACACACACACAAACCAACCCCTCCTGGGATTAGACAAACACACACACACACACACTCACCCACCCCTCTCCTGGGATTACAGGCATGAGCCACTGCGCCCAGCCCTAACTTTTAGTATACATCACACACACACACACATGCAATGTATTTATTGCAGAACACAGTGTGTTGCCTTACCCAGAATGAGATTGAGTTGTTTTGCTTCGTTTTGTTTTGTTATTCTGTGTTGCAGTAGCAGACGTGTTATCAAAGGAGAAATATTTGGCTCCTTTAATTCCTCCAAAAACAAGAGTATTTTGAGTTCTGCAGCACAATGATTGTAGGACTAAGTTATGTATCAGTCTGCTTTGCAGATATCTGATCAGATAATCCCTTCATTCTGTAGATGTGTATTGATTGGTCCAAGACACAGTGGGTGGGAGCTCTGTGGACCAGACAAAGCTGAACTAGTGAGTACACTTCCAACTTGGCAGTTTCTCTAACGATTCTATATAGCTCTGGCCTCTACTGAAACAAGAGTTTAGATCACTGATGGAGAGGCATAGTAATCTGTGTGCTTTGGAAAAATAATATGTAAAAGGTTTTTTCCCCCTTTTTTGCACTTTAAATCTGTTTTGAAATTAGAACTGATACCCATTTGTTTGAATAATGTGTAACTATTTTAGATCTATTTTAATGAACAATTTTTATCATTCCCCAAGCTGCATATTTATTATAAGCATGACATGTTTACTATAAACCTTTTGCCCCCATAATTTCTTTTTTTAAAGGAAATTAATATTAGTGAAATGTATCAAACAGCTCTTTAATGGAAGCTGCAACCTTCTGGTTACCCAAATAGACAATAGATGATGGCATCACAGACTTTATCTACACACTTTCAGGTCTGACCAGTACCTCCCACAATACCTAGCCATTTTGGAAGGGGAAGCATGCAATGATCTAGCTGTATAGCTCAGGGCTTAATTTGTGATTCTGAGATGACAGTTTTTGTGATGTCATATTTCAGTGTCAAAACATAGGCTGAAAGCACTGATTACTCAAAAAATAAGCAAATACCTGGTGAATCTACCATGGACAGTCATACAGATAGATCAGGGGAAAATGTATGTGTACAATCCAATTTTACAATATAATTGTCATTCCTTGAGTTTGCCTTGTGTAGCCTCTGTTGAACATGAAATTATTAGTACTCTAGGTTTTGGATAGCCTGGGTTCATTTGAATTCCGTCCTTAGGAGTGAGTTTTTGTATACACTGCTAAATCTGTGATGAGAATCATAAAACAGTAACCAGCTGAGATAGTTACAATTCACTTTCCCCCTACCCTAATTTGAGATAAAGTGAAGGACATAGGCAAGTATTTCATGTTGTGTGAGTGGACTTTGGTTCCTTCAGTATTGTCTTGGTTATTGAGTCTTTCTTTGCCAGTGGATTCCCACTCTTCGTTTTATCTTATTAGTGATAAATCACTTTAGGGTATATTCTGTATGACAGCCATCAGATGTTAAGGGTGTATTCTGGCCTTTTCCAAGAAAAAGCCACCTTAACTTGTATGAGGAAAAAATCCTAACTGTTCTCTTTTTTGTATCTTTTTTTCCTTAACTGTTTGGATTGTATATTTTTAAGAAACCACTTAATTTGTGATGCACATAATATTTATGTGAATTTAAGAATATGTCACAATAGAAAAGCAGAAATTATAGTTGGAGGTTATGTTAGGAGGACAACAATATTTAAGCCTCAAATGTTTTACTCTCATCTCCACTAACTGTTTTTACGGAAAAAGCTAAAAACTCTGTTGTAATTACTGTAAGTTCACTTATTTATACTTTTAAATTAGGCTTTTCATACTTATTTATTTAACTTTTTTAACATTTGCTTTTAATGTTTGTTTCTTAATATAGAAATCGTATGAGTATTTAAAAAATCAAATCCTTAGGATGATAGATATATTTTTAAACATTCACCTCATTAACAAATAGATCTTTGAATTTTTATTAGATTTTTTGGCTCCAGATAACTCTTTAGCTTTAATGATATTTCTATATCCCCAGTTACTTATTAATAAAAACAGGAAAAATATTCAGATAATGTCATAAAATTTATTTTACCTTCATCATTTCCTGAGAAAATAAATAAATGAACAAAACCTGAATATTACTTTATTACCAGCAGTGTACAGGTTTTTGTATGTTTGGAAATTTGGCAGAAAAAATAGGGAATTAGTATAGAGAAATTTCCTTCTTATAAAAGGACTCCCATTTGATTGTTCAAAACTACAAAATGCACTTTTACTTTACCATATCTGAAATGACAAAATATCACCCTTTGGAAAACCCGACTCGTTGCACGTGTAATTCCCAGAGTCTACCTCAGTTAACCAGGCTTGGTTTTAGGCAGGAATGAATTGAATGAAATTCAGTTTATCATCTATGCAGATTTGTTTCTTTAAGCATGTTCTTCCCTTCTGCTATTTCCCTCCTCCCATTAACCTTTCTTTTTAATCTTAAAATTGTTTAAAATATTTTGTCTTTCTTTCTCTAGCAAAGCATTATATTCCAAATTAAGCCTCTGTGAAATGTCTGGATTACTTTTCTCTTCTTTGTTATGGCCAGCATCATTATTTGGATGTATTGCTTTCTAAGCAGCAGTTTGAAACAGCACACATCTTATTTTAGTATAGTTTCGTAAATACAAACTAATGTGATGACATTAAAAATTGTGGAGCCTACATGTTCCTATGTTCATTCTCTAAAAACCTGAGTAACTTTATGAAAACACACAAACCTGGACAAATGTCACATTTTTGTCACATTTTTACTGACAAATGTATATTCATATGATGATACGTCAGCCAGGAGTGGCATCAGTTAACATGGTTGTGGACACAGTGTCCAGCAGGATCACTGCGTGTTATGATGGCTTGTAAGTGCGTTGTTAAGACTTTTGTTTCAGTGTTTGTCTCCCCAGTATTTGAGCCTAATTTAAAGAAAAAGACATTCCAAGTTGTGTTTATTAAATGTGTTTTTCCTTACATTTTGTGCTGCTACTTTGCTAATCTCATTAACTTAGTTGTGTTTGTGCATAGGTTATAATTTGGTAATAAATGTATATAGTGTTGGTTGTCATTGCTTTCTTTGTGGTTCATTTTGATCTATAGTCACAGGTGCACTTCTTGCCACCAGTGGGAGCAACAAAACCCTCACTAGTAAGGAATGGCTTTCCCCAAATTTTTGTTCTTATAAAATCACATTTTGTAAACCTGACATGTTGTATTTGCTGTGCATTATGCCAATAATTTCAAGGTTGATGCAGGTAAGATGTGTGTTTTTTCAATTAATTCTAACTGGCATAATCAATACACTTGTCTTATTTGTGTAGCACCATTGCAAAGTGGATGTTCCAGATGGTGAATTTTCTAGATGACTAAGTTTTACTTTATGACCTCCTCCAAATAATTTTTTTTAAGTTAATAGACTTTATTTTTTTTTAGAGCAGTTTTAGGTTTACAGAAAAATTGAGCAGAAAATATGGAGCTCCTATTTACTCTCAACTCCCATCCCCAGTTTCTCCTCTTATTAACATCTTACATTATATTAGTATGATATATTTGTTATAATTGGTGAACTGATGTTGATCCATTATTATTATTATTCAAGTCCATGGTTGACATTAGGGTTCACTTTGTTATACACTCTTATGGGTTTTGACAAAAGCATAATGTAATGTATCCATCTTTACAATAGCAGACAAAATAGTTTCACTGCTCAAAAATTCCCTCTGTCTCCTCCCAATTCCTGCCAACTACTGACCTTTTTACCCACTCTCTAGTTTTGTCTTTTCCAGAATGTCATATAATTGGAATCATATAGTTTGTAACCTTTTTAGACAGGCTTCTTTTACTTAGCAGTTTGCACTTAAGGTTCCTCTATGTCTTTCTGTAGCACAATAGCTCATTTCTTTTTAGCACTGAATAATACTCCATTTAGCACTGAATAATACTCCATTGTGGATGTACCACAATTTGTTTATCCATTCACCTACTGAAGGACATCTTGTTTGCATCCACATTTTAGCAATTATGAGTAAAGCTGTTATAAACATTCATGTGCAGGTTTTTGCGAGCACATGAATGTTTATAGCAGAATGTTTTCAACTTATTTGAGTACGAGTGTGATTGATTGCTGGAACGTATGGTAAGAGTATGTATAGTTTCATAAGAAACTACCAGACTGTCTTCCAAAGTGGCTGTATGGTTATATATTTCCACTTGCAATGAATAAAGGTTTCTGTTGCTCCACATCCTCACCAGCATTTGGTGTTGTCAGTAGTTTGGGATTTGCCATTCTAATAGCAATAATGATCACAAGCCTAACAGCTGTTTCACTAGGTTCACTGATAGGTGTGTAATGGTAACTCATTGTTTCTACTGCAATTTCCGGATGATGTTGAACATTTTTTCATATGCTTATCAGTTTGAAACTTTGCTAAATTGTATCACGTTTATTCCTTGAGTTTGTAAACTGGAGAATTTGAACTTACCCTTTTCTTTAGGATTCGGAGTTATGAGGAGTCAGTCCTTTGTTTTCTGCCACTCTCTGCAGTTAGCAGAGGGGTACCAGGGCTTTTTTTTTTAATCTCTCTCACTGATTGGTCTTTGAGTTTTGGTGTTTGCTTTTATAGCATTTCCACTGGTCTCTATCAGCCTTTCTTCTCTTCCAGTGTCCTATTTCCAGTCTTCAGTAAACCTAGTAAAATAGTTGCTGGGCTTGTTAGCATTATGTGTAGATAAGTACTGCAGTTTAGGGATGAGGCATGTTGGGGAGGTCTGTTCTTTGGGCTCTAGTACTGTGTGTTGTTTCTCTGGGCTATCCAGAGAAAAGGTCCACCAGGAACACTTCTGGGATCCAAAGATAAGGCTTTGTTTAGCTTCTTTTAGCTTTATCTTTGGATCCCAGAAGTGCTCCTGGTGGACCCAAGTGTGAAGTAGATTTTTTGCATAATTATGTTGCCATGAAGTTGTATAATATTAATAACTGAAAGGCACCTAGCAACAATTTAATTCCATGGCCCCAGCCGATTTCTTCCTATGACCCCAAGTGAGGTTTTGATCTCTTGGGGAGTGTAAAGAAAAAGAATTCGGTTAAGTGAGACAAAGACAGGAGACATTTGTGGCTAGAGCCCCCCCCCCACAGTCCTTTTCTCCAGTGCATATGACCAGTGCCATCTGTGACTGACCTGGTTCCCATGGCAGAGTATGGCGTAGTGTTGGAGTGTTTGCCCAGAGACACCAGGAATTTCACTAGAAATTGTGACGGAAGATAGACGCATTGCCTGGCTCCATCCCTTCCCAGCGTTAGCTGCTACCTTTTCAGTGATAAGCAGAAAGGCAGGGTGGGCTCAAATCTCACCTGGCTGGTTCCAACAACTGACGCAACGACCCTGGAAGCTGCTCCTCCCCTTCCCTGGCTGGATGTCACCACTTCAACTGCACCTGGCCAGGCAGATGCAGGGCTTCACCTGGGCATTCCTCTGGTTCCTGCTACACCCAGAACAGGGTGGAAAGCAATCAGGGGAGAGAGCACATGTGCTCAGTGGTTATTTTGTATCATTTTTACAATTGGAAAAGCTTGATGGCCAACTCTTTCCTAGTTTTGCCTATTCTAGTGTCTTATTAACACCTTCCGTGTAAGTTTTGAGAGACTCATCAGCAACCTACAGCATTGAGAGCTGAAATTAAGAGCAAATGACTTGGCCCCCTCTTCTTACAGGTGAAGAGTTGAATCCTTGAAAATTTAAAAATATCTGTTCAAGATCACATTCTGACCTGGAAGCAGAATTTATATGTGCTTCTGATTTTGAAGAATGCTGCAGACAAGGCTTAAAGAAAGCAAGTCAGATGGCAAAACATTTATTAAGGACCTTTAAGACTGTAGCAGGTTCCAATACAGACAGTTACCCAAGCCGATGATGATTAAAAATAAGAAATGTAAGATAAGTTGACATCACAGGATTGAAACTAACATAATGTTTACTGTGTGCTAAATACTTTTATTATTTTATTAAATTCATATATTAGCTCTAAAAGGTATATTTACTCCTAATCCTTTTCTTCAGAAGAGGAAACTGAGGCTTATAGAGTGACTTGCCCTAGTTGAATGGCTCCTAAGGAGTGAAGAAGGATAGGAACCTAGGTCAGTTTGGTTCCAGAATACATTCCTTTGCCGTATTCTAAGATTACTCTCAACAATGTTAAACGCACACAAAGAGCACTCAATTTTTAAAATAAATATGTTGCATTCACCCATTTTTCTGAGGTTGTTAATCACTTTTTAATGTTGTTTTTCCCTTAATGATTTATCAGATTTTTAGGTAGACTACTCTGATAGGTTCTGTTTCAGAATTTATGTTAATAAGGCAAGAAAAGAGGGCTCTCGTGGGATTTAAATGAATTTGAGATTATTGATTGCCATTTGCTCTGTCAGAGTACATGTATATTCCTGTTATTTTTAAGGGCAGCACTTTATGAAATGAACTAATCATTCTAAGATTCCCATGAATCATATTTGGGCCACCAAACTTAGGTGACATAGAGCTCTAACAGTTATTTGTATTACTAGGATCTCCAGCAGTGCTCTGCTGACTGAAAGGACAGCTTCAGAGTCCTTAGCTGTACATATAGTTGTCCTCAGGCCATCACCAAGTCATGAGGCTCATTGTCCAACTTTGAAGCACCAGAGTGAAGTTAATTCTGAATGTTCAAAATATTGAATATGACCATACCACCTTGAACGCACCCAGTCTCGTCTGAATGTTCAAAATGTCTGTCAATTAGTACATCTTAAATAATTTTTTAAACAAATAACCATGTTATGACTACTGTATTCTATAACATAAATCTTGAACTGTGGTGTTAGTAATTATTATGTAATTAGATGTGGATGAATTGAACTTCATTTGGGATTTGTAAAATACCTCGAGCTATTTTTCAAACATTTTGAAATATGTTTTGTAACATTTCTCAAATGTATTTCCTTTAATTTTTAAACCCTTTTAAAAGTGTTTATTTAAGTGGAAATTTAATCCATATGTTTCTGATTCATTTGCACTTAACTCATCAAAGTTGTTTCCTGAGAACAATTAGGTTTCTAAGAAGCCTGAGAAACTCTTCTCATGAATTCTGTCAGCCCTTAAAGGCCTTTTTCCAATCAAAACTTTTTCCCCCAAAGATAAATAAATGTGGATGAAATGTTTTAGTTTGGTTTACAGTACAAAGCCCATGTTTCAAAATCTAACCTAGTTGTGAATTTAGGATAATAAACTATTCTGCCTTTACCATAAGAACTCACTTCATTTGTTGCACTTCAAAGCAACTATCTGCAAAGAGTTTGCAATAACTGTGCCCTTTTGAAAACACAGAACATTGACATTCTATACTGTTTTCCCAAAGTCATAGCAAAGGTGACAGAGGTGGGCTGAGCAAACATTAAACTAAGTCAGCTAGTTATTGGGGATCTGCCACGTATGCTAAATGTGTATACAGTACATAGTCACATATACATACATGTGAAAGTAATCATTTAAATTCTTGTAGGTTAACTTTTTTGTTTTTACCTGTACTTACAAATTTTAACAAAATTTATTTTGTATTCTGTATTAATATTTTATTGTGAAGTGACTACAATTGTTCTCCTCTCTCTTTAGACATGTTTTTTGCCCGAGATTTAGTTCAACAAGTTTCTGTTTCCTAGCAGTAGGTTTTTGAGAATAGCTTTTTGTGTAGCCTTAATTGAATAGGTTGATTGTATGAAATCTTCTTAGCAAAAGTAAGGTCATTGCAGTGAAGGTAAAAGGAACTATGCTGACAACTAATTGGACAGAATGTTATAAACCACAGTGGCTCTGGAAGAGATTTGCAGAAACATAGCAACAAATGAAGGGAGTTTGTTGAAGGCAGCTAGAAACTGCATTCAGAAATATTCATATTAAAAGGAAGGCACCATTTTCCTTGGTTCTCATTAGGGAATTGTTTAAAATACATATTTGCTCATCACAAGAAATAATAACCTCTTCAGTTCCTACTTTTAGTGGAAACCTCTTCCCTGAGTTGTTGAGTATGAGATTATTAGACAATAAAAACATCTTCTCTGGACTTTTCAAAATAAACTAATTTCTTATATATTTCATTAGTTTGTGCCATAGATGAACTCTTAGTCTTTTAGGGAAAAAAAAACTTTTATGATAATTCCTTTTTAAAACCAACACTTAAAATTTTCTTTATTTAAGCCAAAATGCAAAACCTCTTGCATTAAGGGAGACTTTTACCTTTTACTTTGTATTTTTATATGATAATTATTTACTTTGTAAGAGAAATATAAAATTATGAAGATTTTTCAAAGCAATATTTTTAGAAATCAAGTCAGTGTCTGCCCTTCTGTCTCCCAAAAGCTGTTGGCCTAAATAAGAGTCAGTCATAGCTCTGGACCCCATTTCATTTGACCCATAAGGCAGGACTGTGTTGTCCACTCTCACTCTCACCTGGGACAGCACTCTCCAGCCTTTGTTAACAGTGTCTCTCCAGCGTGTGACTTACACACTGTTACCATGTTGGTAGTTTAAAGATACTTATAGCAGTATTTGTATATAATTTATAAAAATCCATAAAATGTAGAAATTTAAAAAACCATAATAGGAAAATTGAAAAATAATCTTATTGCTACAAATTCCTTCCAAAAAATGAGTAATATTTTCATTGAGAACCATGACATTAAATATACCTTTTTTTTTTTTAACCTTAGGATAATTTAGGGACAGTGATTTTACTTTTTATTTCAGTGCTTAGTTTTAATGACTGTTGTGGCTCAAAAAGTAACTTTACAAAGGTATGTAGATCCAAGTGGAAGAAATAGATCATTGGCTGCAATCTCAAGGAGGTTCATTTTAAAATCATGCCCACTATGCAGAAGCTTTTACTTGGTTATTAAATTCGCATCTTTCTTGGTGTCAGTTCTTGCAAATTAATTGAAAGGCTGCATTTTATGTTGAATGTTCAAAACCTACTGCACCTCTTCATTTGGAAGAGTTTTAAACAGGAAAATTAAGTTTAAGTTGCACATATTAGAGTTCTTAAAAGAGGCTCAGTGTTTTTGGCAACAAAATCATGTAACAATGGAAATATTTCCCAACACCGATTTTCTTCATGTAATATGGATTTCTTTCATATAGTAATCATTTTGTCATCCTTTTTTTTTTTTCAATAAAGTTGTAGAGTATAGGAAGTAAGCATCTCATTTTACCTAGATATGTGTATGAGTGTGTTTGTGTGCATACAGCAAAAATTTAATGAAACAATAGCTTTGCCTTTATTATATATGATGCACTGTGGTATTTTCTAATTGGTTTCATTTTGTAAAATTCCTGGACCTGCCCCAGGAAATTGATTTCATTACTAGTTAATGATGGACAACTTGCAGTTCCAGACCTCCTCCTGGACTGCAGGGTGCCGCTGGCTGCAGCCCTGGCCCTCTCCCAGCTTCCTCTGCGGATTACTCAGTGACGCATTTGAGATATAGGCTGGTGAGCAGCAGCGGCCACACCTGGTTTCCTGGCCAACCAGGGGCCCATCCTTCACCGTGCTGTTCTTGACAGGCCATTGAAAGTCTCTTTATCCTTTGAACCTGGCCATCAAGTTCTCAGGGTCAGGCACTGGACATCTGCCCTCTCTCTGCCTGCCTCCCTGACCCTCAACGCCTTGGGATTCTAACTCTATCCCAGTGGTGGTTTCCCAATTTTGATCGGTCTAGACATGATAGTTCTTGAGTTAAGACACACTTAATTCCTGTTGTTTTCATTTCTCCTCAGTCTTAAAATTATTCCTGATTTCTAGATAGGATATGAATATATCACTGTTCATTCCTTCTTTTTTAAAAGTCAGTCAGCAGTGATCCCAGTGCCAGTGTCAAAAACAGTTTCTCCAACTGATGTTAAAAACATCCCTTGGGGAAGGACCAGGTCACTGCGGTGCTTGTACTAGTACAGGACATTTAGATAAGTGCCAGCTCCCTGGGGCAGCACAGCTGCTTGGTGACCTCTCCTTGTTCCTCGAGGAGGAATAGGGCTCTTCAGTTATTGTACATGGGATCGGAATCATTCAAGGGAGGAGCAAGAGAGGAACAGAGACTTAGTTACTAACAGGAAAGTGTTAAAGTTTGAGAGTCAGACTGGAAGGAAGAGTCAAGGAAGGGAGAGGATGGAGTTTTCAAGGGAAATGAATCCTTATGTGTTCTGCTGCAACTGGGTGAAGAAGGTTGACAGAAGCTGCAAATATTTGGTCTTATTTGGACTGTGCCTCCTATGGCCAAAGCACTGTTCCTGCTGTTTGGCTAGATACTTACTGGCTTTTTAAAACAAAGCCGCTTTTGGATCATGAGTCGTATTTGAATATTGTGAGAAACCTCAACTCTGCCGTCAGAAAATGATTCTAGCCTCAGCTATACCCCTTCTAAGCTGTGGGACCTTGGGCAAGTTACTTACCCTCTCTGTGGCTGTGCTATCTTACCTTAAAATGGAGATAATAATAGGACCTTCCTTTGTAGGGCTATTGGGAAGATTAAATGAGGCACTGAATTTAAAGTGCGGATCATGGCACCATACAAACCCTTAATGTTGCTGCAGTGACGTGCAAAGGCTGGTGCATACCAGGGTGTCCCAAAGCCAATTGTGGAATGTTAAGAAATGTTGCAAGCCTTTCCACCATTGATAGCTGAAAAGCGTAGCTGTAGTGACAGGAGTCACACATGGAAATCAGCAAACACTACGCTTCAGGGCTTTCTCCATCTCCTATCCCACTGGAAGAGCTAGTTTACCAGCGTATGACAGGTTAGCCCTTTTTATTTTTGTGAGGTTTTTCTCCACTGCAAGTAAGGCAGGTCCAGGTGTGTAGCCTGGCTCTTTGTCACTCCCTCTGAAACAAGTGGATGCAGTGACAGTAATACTCCTAACCTTGGAAGTCATTGTGAATGGGTCAGTCTGACTTTCAGTGAGCCATTTTTGACTCAAGGAGTGAATGGCTGTTTTGGGGTCTGCCAAAATTAGGGGCCACTCCTTTCCGTAAACTAGACTATACACTCTGATTCTTTTATTGCAATGTTACAAAAGTCTTAGGACAGTAGTAGTGGAAAAAAAAATTCCACTTGCCTTTTATTCCCTGACAAATACAGTCCGAGCTATATCTAGGCAATACCCACACTGCTTTCCACCTTATGCCCAAAGTGGAATGCGTCAATTATCCAGAAGGCTCTGAGCCCCATGATTGGCATGGCTTATAAGTAAAATTTTTGGTGCCGCAAAAGAAGTACCATTCGAATATAAATTTCCTCAGCAAGGCAATTTACTTCTATAGAAGGTGTGGCTCACAGACAGAACAATGGCGAGCACACACCTGGACAAGGGAAAGGAAGGGGTACTTATGCCTGACGGAGGTCACCACTCCTGCTGTGTCGTTCCTCTATTGGCTAGGGTTAGACCACACAGTCTAATTCTGACTGGCTATTTTAAAGGGAGCAGGGGTATGAGCTGGAGTGGCGAGGTGGATGGTTTGTTGGGAAGGATGGTTACAGGCAGGTCAGAGCAGGTAGCCCAGGGGTCAAAGCAGGTGACTGGAGCAGGTGACCAGGATGAGTCAGGATGGAGCAAGGGATGGGGGGAACAGATGTGAACTACTGATTAGAGCTGGTGGAAAAGGTGGCTTACTGAAACTGCAAGGAAGTTAAACTTTAAAATGGAGAATTAAAGAATAAGAAAGCTGAACATACTGACATACTGATTGTTGGAAGAGAAACTTGGGGTTCACTATATCTAACACTTACCTAGTGGCCATGGTAGACGTGCACATGGAGGTGTTTTGCTGAGGGCGTGTGGGAGCTATTTGACTACTTTTCCAGCAAAGGTGGGAGAGGAAGGAGGAAGAGAGGTTCTGTTCTCACCTATTTTAATACCTTTCCTGAACCAAAAAATGCAAGTTGGTGGTAGCACCACATTAGAACTCTTGCCTTATTTAGCACACTAATGATCAAATTTCTGTGTTTTCAATAGAAACAAAGCATAATTTCTCAATAAAGAGGCACTTCAAATAGGGAATTTACAAACATTACACATTGTCTTTCCTGTTGCAGCTATAAAACATACCTTTTAGAGAAAGATTACCCAGACTTTTGTGTACTTCGCTCAAGAACTGCAGACTAGAGTCATGATTTGTTAGTCCCATTTGCTTTTCACAAGAAAGAAAAAGCATGACATGATGTCCAAGGGTCTCAGGTTCCATAACAGGGACTTTGCCAAGGTCGTTCGTAAAGTTTTCATGCAGTCCACGGGAGATGACACAGGGAGGGAGTCTGGAGACTCACCAGGACTTACTTTAGTCTATTCTAATTTGAATCTTACACAAATATTTACATAGGCCTATTATTTAGACCAATATAATATCAGTCCAACTTACTGAAGCCAACAAAGTTGATACACAACTCCTGCCCTCAAGGACCTCATGTCCTAGTAGAGATGAAGTAGTCATAGGATACTGTGTGTGGTTGTAACAGCATGCAGCTGAGAAATGGTCTAGAGGAGAAGGACAAAGAAGGCTTCCCAGAGGAGGTGAGGTCAGCCACATGCTGAAGCAAGCAGGAGTTTGCCAGGTGGCAAAGGAGGGGATACTAATCCAGGGGTGGGTGACAGTCCCCACCTTCCTGGTGATTTACTATATGGTTGCATTTGCCCCTTAGCATGAGTTCTTTGACAGCTGTTGATGGAGCACTCTGTGAGGACGAGGAGCACTCTCTCATCGTTGCTTCCTCCACAGGGTTTTACAAGTTGTGATGCTCAAATCCTCAATGGAAAATGAGAACCTTATTGTACAAAAAAAAAAAAAAGTCTCCTTTCTTCACTGGGACCCTGTAAGCAAAGCAGTTCCAAAGAGCCAATGCATGATGACCACAGAGCTTATATTTGAAATCAGCTCCTAAGCAGTCATCTGGAGCAGTTATTGTCTAGTCTGTGGACATGGTCAAGATAAATACAAAGTTAAATTTCCTTTCATATTTTGTAGCTTGAAGTTACCTTATAGAAATCAATTTCTGTTTGTTTTTGAGACAGAGTCTCGCTCTATCGCCCAGGCTGCAGTGCAATGGCGTGGTGTTGGCTCACTGCATCTTCCACCTCCTTGGTTCAGGCAATTCTCTCGCCTCAGCCTCCTGAGTAGCTAAGGTTACAGGCACCTGCCATCACACCTGGCTAATTTTTGTTTTTTTTCTGGAGATGGGGTTTCACCCTGTTGGCCAGGCTGGTCTGGAACTCCTGACCTCAGGTGATCCACCCGCCTCAGCCTCCCAAATGCTGGGATTACAGGTGTGAGCCACCACGCTCTGCTGATTTCTAGTTATTGAGTCCCTGATAGAAACTGCTTTGCTTGCTTTCTCAAGAGGGGAGGTGGCTGCCCCCCCACAGCAGGTCCTGCAGCCATGCCAAAAACATTCCTCTCAGTGCTTTAATATTTACCTGCCAGTGATGATAATACAACTGCCAGTCACAGTATCTTTGCAGTGCTACACATTTCCCTCCATTTTTCCAGCCCCACATGTGGTCTGTTAGCCCATCTTGGAGTTGTCTATGAGGCAGAATTTGTTCCACCTGTGAACTGAGCCTATTTTGAAACTCAAAGGGTGCTTCCTAATTTGCAGTTGTATATTAGATTCACACGTCTCAGATTGAAATTCGCACAATCTGTTTTGCATTACTCACACTTACTAGTAATTTCTTTTGGCTATTGCCCTCAGGCTATGTAAGAAAAAAATAGATTTGAGCTTTTTATTTTGACTGTGTTCACAGACTGTAAACCTAATTAGTTATCTGGGATTTTTGCTCTTAAAGTCACATGCACATTGCTCTCTGGACAAAGACTGATAAGCAGGGGCAGGTTTACCTTCTAACCATGTTCATCTTACCTAAATTGTCCTGGCACTTCACTTGGAAAATTCATCTGTTTTTTTCCTGCCCTAATTTGCTGCATCAGGATGATGTGTGTCGCCAGTAGATACGGTACCACCTGTGAAATGGTGAGGAAAATTATGTCCAGATTAGGTAATGCTTTCAGATTCCTCTATTATAGACCATTGACTCCAGTGTTTCTCAGACTGAGCTGGAGAGTTCATTTGTTCTAGGAGAAATCTTTAAATAACTGTGTTTTCATTCAGAGCAGCAACCACAAGAAATAGGAACACAATCTGGCCTATGGGGATTGAGATTCAAGGTCACATAACTTTACTCCAGGGATAGGACCAAAGTCTGCAGACCTGGAGGGACTCAGCAATTACAGAATGGCCTGGAGTCTCCAGATGATAAGTCCAGAGTCCTCCTTTGGCAGATTGAATTCTAATTAGAGATATGGTGAATGGGGGGCATGGCCATGACGACTGTAGCATGCCAGCCCCAAATTCCCATGGAAAGCAGCTAGCACTACATATTTGGATAGTTGTATATCATTGGTGTTCATGGTTCTATTGATATGGCAAGGCTTCTGCTGCCAGGAGTTCTCATTCTAAGGATTCTAAGGTTGTATGTCAATCTAGCCATTCCTGTCATTGTTTTTTTTTGTGTGTGTGCAGGTTGGAGGGAATAGAGTTTCGCTCTGTTGCCAGGCTGGAGTGCTGTGGCATGATCTTGGCTCACTGCAATCTCCACCTCCTGGGTTCAAGTGACTCCCCTGTCTCAGCCTCCTGAGTAGCTGGGACTATAGGCGTGCACCACCATGCCCAGCTAATTTTGTATTTTTAGTAGAGACAAGGTTTCACCATGTTGACCAGGATGGTCTTGATCTCTTGACCTCATGATCCACCCGCCTTGGCCTCCCAAAGTGTTGGAATTACAGGCGTGAGCCACCGCGCCCGGCCTCCTGTCATTCTTTATATGTATCACATATGCCCAGTGAAGGTTGATGAGCCAACCAGCTCCCTCTAGGTAAGACCGAGGTAATCAAATAACCCAAGATTCCAGTGGCTTGCAATGACAAGGCTATTTCTTGTTCACATATACATGTCCCCAGCAGTTCTGCTATGGCTGTAATTTTGCCCTATGCATCTCATTTTGAGAGCCAGGATGTCTTCAGTAACCTCCATTCTCGTGGCATAGGGAAAAGAGCAAGAGGGCTCAGTAACATTCAGGGGCTCTAAGACTTCTCTTCGATGTGACATATGTCGCTTCTGCTCTAGTTCCATTGCCCAAAACAAGTCATACACCCAAACTTCTTGTCATCAGAACCAGGACATTTTATTCTCTTTGCAGGGCTTCCCATGGCAGGGGGTAGAGATGTGCCATCCTCTACCAGGGAGGGAGGCTGTGGTTGAGAACAGTAACACGCCCTACTTCAGGGCATCCAGCCCCATGCACCCCACAGACAGCCAATCGCCTACCACTCTGGTTGACTAGGCTATTCAGTTTGAATTTCTGTTTTTTATTTACATTTTTTTTTTTTTAAGCAGCCAACCAATATTTTATTTAAACCTGTGAAATGCTATGCAATTGCTGGGGAGTGATTTACTTCCAGTTATGTGGTCACTTTTAAAATAGGTATAATGTGATACTGAGAAAAATGTATGTTTTGTGGATTTGTGGGAGGAGAGTTCTGTATTTATTTGTTAAGTCTAGTTGTTCCAGGTCTG